>CM062804.1:912200786-912272364 GCA_031772625.1 Pinus tabuliformis
TGATTATTTGTGAATCATGGAAGGGCTACTAACTAGAAAGCTACAATGTACGAGAAAATTTTCTCCTAGGGTTGTCCATGTATATGGATGGGTAACATCTAGCTCCAACTCGAGGACATGTGCTCACCATAGAGTACATGATCCATGTCCTCAAATGAAGAGTGCATGAGAATCCCAACAATCCCTAGTGCTCATAGACCCATAACCTACATCACTCTAGCATTTGCTAGATTCTACAAAAAACTATTTGTAACATACTAGCAATAGGTTGATACCATTACCCTATAATATGAAAAATTATAAAAACTATATATCAAAAAGTAAATTAAACTATCATTTCTTTCATTTTTAGAATTATCAAGTAATTAATTGTGTAATGAAATCAACATGATCAAGTCAAGGAAGGATGAAAAACCAATATGCATGACCTGCAACCTACCCTAATCTACACTGACATACACTAATCTACACTAACATATCATAATCAATCAAATGCTAGTATAAGGTTTAAGAATTTGACCACTAACTGGCGATGGAAACTTCACCCCATCAACTTAGTCAAGTATAAGGAATCAATTCCAATAATTTCATGAACCTTGTATGGGTTGGGGTCATCATCTACCATCACCATATTTCCTTTCTCAAATATTTCCCCTTTAACATTATAATTAGGGTTCTTCTTAGATCTATGTATCATTTTTATTTTTGTCCTTTAATTAGATGGATGTGTTATAGATGTTTGAATAGTAGGAAAGGATAATTATTCAAGGTTAATAACATCATCCAAAATGACCCATGCCATTACCTACGCTACCCCTTTCTCCAAATTAATCTTCCCTAAAGGAGGTTTAAGGTCAAGGTGTTGCTAAGAAATATCAAGGATCAAATGTTCTATATGTTTATTTTCATTGGCTCTACTTTCCTTATCCTCGTCATCAATATTATCTTATGAGGAAAAGGGAAATATGAACAAATCCTAAGGATTGTCCTTGGCTAGTTTCATTGAATTAGTGGAATCATGATGGCTCCATAACTCTCTACTAGGATAGGAAGCTTGATAGATATTATTACATAGGTCTTTAGCATTGTATTTGGAAATAGGTTCTTTGTATAATATGCATGTCTTAACATCAGGAGTGTGAATGGAGACATATGATAAATCCATTTCCAAGCTCCCTCTTAAGGCAGTGGACCACTTTTGACACAGAAGCATGCCCCATGCATCAAGTATATCACCACAACATCCATAAGCATGGATATATCAAGACAAGTAGAAATACTAATCTTTAAGTTTTAAAAATTCCATGGACCTTATTAGATTTAGAATCAAAACCACCAACATTTTTGTAAGGCCTAGCGATGTGCAATTCAAGTTAATTCTTGACCTTCAAAGGCATCACAATGGTAGAAGCACCATAATCAACCATATATTTATGAAGTAAAAAAAATTTAACAACTAATGTGAGGAATAAAGGTGGATTCCCTCCATTTGTTCATTCATAATGCATATTTTGCAGTATAATATGAGAGTCTTTAGGCTTTTTGTCAAAATCAAAGAATTTTTTGACTTCGTCTCTTTGACAAAATTTTTTAATAAATTCATGGATAGGCACATATACATTCACTTTACCAACCACATTATCCAAATAAACACTTGAAACAACTTCATCATTCTTTTTGGTTGAGGGAAGACTAGGATTGATATTTAAAGGTAATGGAGTTCTAGTCAATGACTTGAAGGGGTGTTGCCATTATTGGTTGGAGGGTTAGTGTTTTGCTTGTTTCTTATTGTATATAGTAACTCTTTGCTAAATTATCCCTAGTTTCAATTGCATCCACTCTTATATGAACTTTAGCCAAATCCTTGTGTTGTCTTGTGTGAGATGGTACCTTTTCTTATGTAACATTATGGGGTGATATGAATCAATGACCAAATTTATATGTTTAGGAATTTCCTCACCTCTTTGTTGATTATAAGGGAAATAATCTACCTTATGAGCTTGTTCATAATAATGACAACAATCATCATCATATTCTTGGTTATTTATCTATAGAGGAGCTAAAGTGTTAAGAGCATTTTGTTTAGGAGCAAGTTTGGTGTTTTGATCTTCGTTTCTTATTATGGCCTATTGATATTGAATTGAGGTATAGGAGGATAACTAGCACTGGGCCCCTTATCCTTCTCTATAATATTCAACCTACTCATCGTGCCAAATTTCCCTTAAATACTTACATTGGTTGCATTATCAAATTTGTGACCAATAGGTTGTAATTCACTTTGGGAAAGGTTGACATGATTCATTGTTTTTAAGCTTGGTTTCATATTTTTCTATAGGCTTATATAAAATATCTACCTTTGAAGCTAAAAGATTTTTTCAATTCAAATAGCTTATTCTCTAGTTTGAGCAAGAGTTTTAGGATCTTTTCCCCTTAGAATGAAGCAAAATTATCCATAAAAAGCATTAGTGTATTATAATAATATAGCATCTTGTGAAGGCTTAAGGTTGTTAGGAATCATCTTGACCAAATTTTCAAATCTTTGGTTTAATTGTATAACAGTTTTAACTTATTTCTTCTTTACCTCATGACATTATGCAATCAATAACCTTCCATCTTCCCTAGGTGCCCACCTTTTAGGGAAATCATATACGAGTTCATCCTAGGTTTTAATGTTATTATTAATTAAGTATCTAAACCAAGATTGAGCACCCCTTTGTAAGGACAGAGCAAAAAACCTCATTACTACATCTTCTTCTTCAATATAAAATCCACCCATGGACATGAAAAATTCATATATATGTTGTTCAATTGAATTTTCATTATATCTTGAGAACTTAGGTAATCATTCATTAATCTTATCAAGCATATTGTTAGGATATCTAAGAAGAGAATCATATCCAAAGGTTTAAAAGCATTGGTAAGCCCTGGCTTGGCTATTGGATCTACTCTTGTAGGAATATTGAAGAGAGACATAATTTTAGGATACTTCTAAGATGCTTTCCTCTTGTTGGTTTTAGGAGGATTAGTCAATATTCTATTAGGGATTTGGCTAGAGATTCTTGGGTTTGGAAGAGAATGTGGAGTCACCAGATGAGCAATTTAAAATAAGCTTTGAGATATACTTAACAAGGAAAAGATTGAACATAGATTTCAGATCTTAAGAAGAAGGAATCAACTCCTCCTCAACAATGGGACCAAAAATGTTATAGAAAAATATAACAAATGTTGCAAAACCTCACTATGTAGCATAGATAATGTGTAGTACATTGGAGTGTTAACACTGTCACATCAACAATTACTCCCTTGTCTTTAGTGAAGGACACAATCCAACATAAGGAAGACCTCATTGGTTGGGCTTAGGGATCAAGTAACCAAAGGATATTAAGCTAAATTCCCCCTAAGGATTGAAAAACAAAAATCCACTAGTTAAGGATATCAGAAATTACAATTTGCAATGGATAAAAAAGTTCAAGACTCGAGTTCAAAGGGTCTATGGATCAATATAAAGTCTATGGTGTTGGGGCAAAGTGATTTCCTGTCATTTAATTTATCAACCTAAGGGTTTCGTAAACTTGTGAAGCATGCGTGCACTGTATGTGCTAGAAATTGTCTTTCATTTTAGATCAATCTAACTACAAAATAATGAAAACCAGTTCATCTAATCTATGAAATCAAATGATGAAAATGAAATTCAACTAACCCGTGAAATAAAAAAAAAACTAATGTATGCTTAGTTACTCCAGCATTCAATTATGAAGTGTTACCTTCTTGAGATGATGTGTAAGCAACTATTTATACTTTAACTTCTAATGTCCTATAAAAGCAAGTAAAGTGTGTAGAAAATAACTCAGTAATTACATGTATCAAATATTCAACAATTCAATCTTGAAATATGATTAAATCAATTTCTTAGAACGATCTTTACGAATATTAGTTAATGCAATTAAATGAGGATCTTTAAAGAAAATATAAAAGCATGAAAAAGTAAAGCTCGATGATTGCATAGGTTGAACATTCAATCACCCAATTTGAAGTCACCTTCTTTGCCTGATCCTTTATTCAATTATACCATGAATTGATAGTTTGATCTAAGAAAGTAAATAACAGAACATGAAAGGAAACTAAATAACTATGAGCCTTTGCCTCAAACTTAATCCAATTAGAAAATACATAAATATTCCCTATTGAAATGTTTTTAGAAAAGCAAAGATTACATAGTCATTCTAAAACTAATACTAAGAAAGCAAATGAACTTTAATCTATAAAAGCAATTAAATCATTTGTCGACGCGTTTGAACCAACTAGTGTGGTTCATCGTCAAGACAAGTTGAAGAGACAGATCCAGCTTAGCATGTTAAATAGTCTGAGCAGAGCCTCGAACGGCTATCTAGACTAACGGCTACTTTTGACTTTAGGACCAGAGTCAAAATTATTATAATTAAATGGAAATTGGTTATATTAGGTGACCAATAAAAAATATATAAATATATAAAATAATTTAAATGGTGTTAATGGTTAGTTAAAAAGGTATTGTTTGATAATTAAAAAATATAAGTTAATTAGTATTTAGAAGGGAACAAGTTATATACAGAACCTATATATATATATATATATAAGTTAGTTAGAATTAATAAAAATATTGGAACGAGAAAATTAAGTTAACTTAAAAATAATAATAATAATAATAAAAATAAAAATAAAAATAAATAAATAAATAAATAATAATAATAATATATATAGTTTAATTAAGAAAGTAATAAAAGGTACTAATATTGAAGAAAAAAATAAAATAAAATAAAATAAATAAATAAATACAAATAATAATAATAATAATAAACGAGGAAATACTATCAAGTTTACTTATTAAAAAAAAAAAAAAAAATTAAATAATAAAAAATAATAAAAATAAAAATTAATCAACCGAGCGACACATTCTAAAAAGAAGAAGGGTAAGAACAGGATCCAAAAAAAAATAAAAAAATATTACATAGCCAAAAGGAGAAACCCTAGGAGGAAGGAAAAGACAAGGCTCCAAGAAAAAAGATCCGCGAAATTAAGGGAAACATCGAAAGCTAGAAAAAACAAGACTAGGAAGAAAGGGCAGGGATCCAACAGCTACTAATATTCCAGCCGTCATCCCTATTGAGATTGCTCAACCTTCTTTCAATTTCAATAGCTTCCCTAAATTTATGGTGATGGAACTGCAACCTTGGCAATAACTTTGGCCTCCTCAATACACACCTGATGCTTAGTCTTTTCTGCATGCTCTGCTAACGTTGAAGACTTGGTTCTCCCATGTCATAGGTCAGCTACATGTTCACTGATCCTTTGCTAGGTGGAGCACCCTGTTTCCCCGATATAGGGGGTCCCACAAGAACAAGGGATCAAGTAGACACCCTTCATATCTTTAGGATCAATGGGATCTTTCACCGATCGGAGGGATTTGCGAATAGTTTTGAGGGGCCTGAAGGTTTTGGGAATATCATACTTCTTAAGAATCCGAGCAATCTTGTTCGTGGTTCCCTGGACATAGGGAAGATGGACACCTAGCCGGCGCTCTTTAGGTTATTTCTTGATTAACGATTTTTTAGAGGCTTTAAGGAAAGCCTTCTGACCTAGGCGCCTACTATAGCCATTCTCCCATAAGGAGAAATCCCATCTCCTGGATTTCTCCTTAATGTCTTTAAGGAGAAATCCCATCTCCTTAATGTCTTTGTGGGGAATGGCTATAGTAGGCGCCTAGGTCAGAAGGCTTTCCTTAAAGCCTCTGAAAACTCGTTAATAAAAAAAGAACCTAAAGAGCGCCGACTAGGTATCCATCTTCCCTATGTCCAGGGAACCATGGACAAGATTGCTTGGATTCTTAAGAAGTATGATATTCCCTCAACCTTCAGGCCCCTCAACACTATTCGCAAATCCCTCCGATCGGTGAAAGATCCCATTGATTCTAAAGATATGAAGGGTGTCTACTTGATCCCTTGTTCTTGTGGGACCCCCATATCGGGGAAATAGGGCGCTCCATCCAGCAAAGGATCAGTGAACATGCAGCTGACCTAAGACACGGGAGAACCAAGTCTTCAGCGTTAGCAGAGCATGCGGAAAAGACTAAGCATCAGGTGTGTATTGAGGAGGCCAAAGTTATTGCCAAGGTTGCGCAGTTCCATCACTGTAAATTCAGGGAAGCTATTGAAATTGAAAGAAGGCCGAGAAATCTCAATAGAGATGATGGTTGGAAGATCAGTAGCTGCTGGATCCCTGCCCTTTCTTCCTACTCTTGTTTTTTCTAGCTTTCGATGTTTCCCTTAATTTTGCGGATCTTTTTTCTTGGAGCCTTGTCTTTTCCTTCCTCCTAGGGTTTCTCCTTTTGGCTCTGTAATATATATATATATATATATATATATATATATATATATATATATATATATATATATATATATATATATATATATATATATTTTTCCTGATCCTGTTCTTACCCTTCTTCTTTTTAGAATGTGTCGCTCGCTTGATTTATTTTTATTTTTATTATTTTTTATTATTTCAATTTTTTTTTTTTTTAAAGTGAACTTGATAGTATTTCCTCATTATTTATTTATTTTATTATTATTATTATTTTATTTATTTATTTGTATTTTTTTTTTTTTTTCTTCAATATTAGTACCTTTTATTACTTTCTTAATTAAACTATATATATTATTATTTTTATTATTTTTATTTTTATTATTATTTATTTTTTTATTTTTTTTTAAAGTTAACTTAATTTTCTCGTTCCAATATTTTTATGAATTCTAACTAACTTTTATGTATATTACTTTATATATATATATATATATATATATATATATATATATAGATATATATATAATTTATACATTTAGGTCCTGTATATAACTTATTCCCTTTTAAATACTAATTAACTTATATTTTTTAATTATCAAACAATACCTTTTTAACTACATTAACACCATTTAAATTATTTTATATATTTATATATTTTTTATTGGTCACCTAATATAACCAATTTCTATTTAATTATAATAATTTTGACTTTGGTCCTAAAGTCAAAAGTAGCCATTAGTCTAGATAGTCATTGGAGGCTCTGCTTAGACTATTTAACATGCTAAGCTGGATCTGTCTCTTCAACTTGTCCTGAGGATGAACCACACTAGTTGGTTCGAAACGCGTCGACAAATGATTTATCTTGTGATTTACGCCGAAGAATTTATCTTAAGCTTGATATGGATCACAGAAGCCTCAATTCAGCAATTGAATCTCACGATCATTAGATGGTCATTCCAATGGTGTATGAGGATGGCAAGTGAAGCTCCATATGCAAGCAAAACTAAATCTTCAAATCTCCAAGTATAAGCTCCAAATTCTCTATTAAAAACATGAGAATTTCTCCAATTTTACACATGCCTTCAAAGGAAAAGGCTCTCCTATTTATACAAAAACATAAGAAGCTACCCTATTTAATGAAGATCCACTAAAATCTCATATAGTCACAACCAAATAGCTCATAATGAGACACATATCCCCTAGGTGTCTCATAGAGTTCTAATCCAAATAAGAAATGATGAGACACCTCATAGAGTTACAATCCAAATAGGACACATATCCTTCTTTGACCTTTATCCAAATCTCCTTTGAAAGGAATTCGAATTTGAGCATTGGAGGCCACATAAGGGTGCTTTGGAAGCTTCCAAATAACCTACACATGTCATGAAACTCAAGCCACATATAAAGATACATGAAACCATTTTAATTTCCTAGTTTTTAATCATAAATTCACTTTAAACACATAAAATAAATAACTTTGGTAAATAAAGATCCTAACCCATATATTTATGAAAATGGTGGCTAATGAAAGGTTATATGGTTATGGAGTTGCAACATGTGAGTGAAATGGTGGTGATAAAGGTGAAAGTGGATGTCATTTTGAAGACATTTTGGAGGCCCAACATACCCCCCGACTAGAGCAATTGCATGTCGTCATGCAAACATTGCAGTAATTCCTTTAATTTGCTCGCAATGTCTTTGCTTTTGAATGAGATTGGCTTATATCATATGTCCTTAAACTTTGCATTTGACAATTTTATTTATTTTTTAAAAGTATTCCTTGTCATACATTGAATTGCAACATGTTTGGTTGGTTCTTGTGTTTCAACCAAATTCTAATTGGTATTGGTTCTTGTGTTTCAATACCTTGTTTCTTTTTGTTGCAGCAAGTTTCATTGAACATATTTAAGAATGCATCTTAAAATCAGTCATATAGTGTGCTCATAATTTAGGCATTATTTGCAAATCATATAACTTTTTGAACCATAATGCAATCATAATTTATTAGGACAAGTACATTAGGATGATATGAAAATGTGTGATGGTGTATTATATATGAATATGAAATGATGTCCCTTCCCCCCAACTAAAGATATGACAATGTGAAAGAGGAAGTGAGGAATTTCCCAAAGTTACAATTTTAGTATTTTTAAGGAATTGCATGACTAAAAATTAAAAAACCACATACCTTCACTAACCTTCAATGTGCATGAGTTATGGAAATTGAAGAGTGTGGCTGCTTCTGGATCATGGAATGAAATGTAGAATTCATCTACTTCTCGGTTGCATAAATTATGGTTGATGTTGTGAAGTGGATTCTTTATTTTTGCTGCTAAATCTGTTGTATCTGCTACAAAATGTTGAAATGATATAGTCTTCAATCGCTATAAAACCGATGGTACAACTTTAGTCATGCGAATAAATGTGTCGGTGTCGAGCATGAAGAGAGGTCATTGGATTACTGACCATTGATGAATGTCGTTAACCAATGTGAGGCAAACTAGCCATTAATGTCAACGAGTGCCAAGATACTTAAGTACATACTGCGAAGAGCGAATAAATGAACCGATGTCAAGCCACTTGCAAGATCCAACGATCAAGGGACATTGATGTATTCCCATGATTGTTGGCGAGAGAGCCTGTCATTAAGGCATACAAGCCTCAAGGTACAAATGAGGACTCTAGCCTTGGACCTAGATAATGTGTTGATGTCAATAGGCTAAGGCTTGTTAGAAGGAAGGACTTAAGGAATCCTCCATCATCTAATGCGAGCATGAAACAATGATTTTGAAGTACTATGAATGGAAAATTTTGCAGTGGATCAAGGTTTATTTGACGGAAAGGAAAATGACAAGTGAATGGAAAGTAAAATGAAAAATCAGCATGTAAGTGATCCGAATGTCTTTATGAAAATGGGTTATAAGTTAGTGAAAGCAAGGCAAGAAAAAAATGAGCAGTGAAGGAAAATGATATGAGAATTTTATTGGCTGACTAAGTGAAATGTAATGCGACTGCAAAGGAAATGAGATGAAGGTTTTATTGACTTAAGGAGTATGGATGCAATGGAAACACTAGCATCTGAAAGGCTTGCAACTGTTGGATCTGATATGCATTGTCATGTGCTCATGCATTGATGTTTCATCTCTGTTGCTGCTCTGATCATTTTCTTGTGAAATAAATGTGGTCTTTGAGAGACACTATTTGCTTATGGTCATTTGTTCTTCCTCCTAGAACCTGCAAAAAACTAGTACTTCTTCTCCAATGGATTGTAAGGTTATCAAAATAGAGAGGTGATCAATTTCTCTGTTAATGACATTTACATAAAAAAAATAAGAATCGGTATTATTAAACAAGTTCATGAAAGAAAACCAAAAGAGTTTATACCTGTGTTGAAAGTAGTGCCTCAAGTTACATGTTGTTTCTTTTCAGCAATTTCTTCATTCTTTACTATTTCAAAATCCGATAATAGCTTCCTCATTTTGTAGATCTCATCGAGATCTTTCCAATGATGCTTGAATAAAAAATGAGAAAGTTACACTGTTTTGAAATTTTTATGAAACTATGAAAATTGTCATGCAAAATGTGGCATGGGAACATGATGCTACAGTGAAAGATGATGTAAGCAGATGAAATGACATGTTGATCATGAATTTATGGTTATAATTCATTGTTTGACAAATAAATCATTGAGCTAAATGCATAGCTGCAGAATTGTTTTCTAGTTGCAAACTGTGCATAGTTTCTGTAGCTAAAATCCTGAACAAACAACCCAAGTCAGTAAATAACCAAAAATGAATTCAAAGAGCAAGAAACAATGTTGTGGTTTACTGGAGCCAAAATCCAGTGATAACTGCAATGCCTCTTTCAACTTTTATTTTTTATTTTTTTAATTAATTTTTATAATTTTATTTAGCAAAAAGAAATTATAATAAAGAAAATGATTTTTTTTTCTTTTGTTGTTTTTAATCATGAGACACATAGGGAATGAGACACATATGTGTCTAAAATCAACTTTATTAAATTAAATTGGACTCTTAGACCTCATGCCATGTGGAGCAGAGTTTGTTATTCACTTGGATTCTTTTGACATTAAATCTAATTGGACTCTTCGACCACATGCCATGTGGAGTAGAGTTTGTTATTCACTTGGATTTTTTTGCTTTCAACTTGCCATGTTAAAACAGTTCAAAACAAATCGTTTTTCCCTCACACAATCTGCAAAATAGAGCTCTAAAGAACCCTGAATTTCTCCCAAATGGTTAGGAATCCAAGGAAATAGTTTCTGGGTTATTAAATTCATCCCGTTCTCGAAAAAACCCATGTCCCAGTTTTTTTAGATTCACCTTGGTTTGCTCAAAAAAATCTTTTTAAAATTGGATTTCAAGACAATTTACGCTTTTTGGAAATTACGTTTTCTACAAAAAATCAATTTTGGATTTCTCCTAAATGGTTGCAAAATCCAGGAAATCATTCACAATTTTCTAATTTTCCCAGTTTCAGAGAAAACCCATGTCTCAGTTTTTTCAGATTCGCCCTGGTTTGCTCGGAAAATTCGTTTTAAAATCGGGTGTCTATGTTGCTGCGTTTTCTAGAAATGTTCCCATGATTTTTGATTTGCAGGATTTGAAGGTTGGGCTTGTAGCTGCATGGATGTCTTCTAGCAAAGAAAAAGAGAAGATCTAACTCTTGCATTACAGAGGTAAGGATTTTTGCACATGGATTTGCAAGTCTTCTGGTAGCTAAATAATTTTCATGATATACTAAGAAAACAATTTCTTTTTCTGATCCTCCAGGTCACATGAAGTGCAGTAGGAGAGCATACTTGAGAGATTTATTTTGTTAGCATAGTCAAGATTTTGTCAATCGATTCCTCTGTAAATTTGCAAAAATAAAATGAAAGGGCTTGATCTCATACCTTAAATTATCGTTTGTGATCTTTGCTTGCGCTCTTTGTTCTCAACCATTTGTTTTATTGCAAAATTTTCCTACCAAGGGTTAATAGATGGGTGGTTCTTACTGCACCATAAAACATCAAATTTATCCTAAAAACTAAAAATAAATAAATAAATAAATTATTTTTCCTATCTATCTAAAAAGTATATTTATTTTTATTTTTTAAGTATATTCATGCTTCCAATGAAGCCATTTACAGATTAGAATTTTTGAAATTCTCATATCCCAACTTGAAAAATATACCTAATTGTTTGTAAGGATATGTGAAATCGACTTGACCTTTTAATTTACCGCAAGGATCTCTTGAAGAATTGATGAATATTGTGGCGTAACTGCTTCTTGATACCATTCCTCAATGTAGCCTTTGGGTTGCATTCTAGATCCTATGTCCATAAATGGTTAGTAAAAACAAAAACAAATAAAATACACTCTAAAATGAAAAGTTAGTTCCTATGCACACTTCCCCGACAATGGCGCCAAAATGTTGGGGCAAAGTGATTTCCTGTCATTTAATTTGTCAACCCGGGGGTTTCGTAAACTTGTGAAGCATGTGTGCACTGTATGTGCTAGAAATTGTCTTTCAGTTTAGATCAATTTAACTACAAAATAATGAAAACAAGTTAATCTAATCTATGAAATCAAATGATGAAAATGAAATTCAACTAACCTGTGAAATCAAAAACAACTAATGTATGCTTAGTTACTCCAGCATTCAATTATGAAGTGTTGCCTTCTTGAGATGATGTGTAAGCAACTATTTATACTTTAACTTCTAATGTCCTAGAAAAGCAAGTAAAGTGCGCAGAAAATAACTCAGTAATTGCATGTATCAAATATTCAACCATTCAATCATGAAATATGATTAAATCAATTTCTTAGAATGATCTTTATGAATATCAGTTAATGCAATTAAATGAGGATCTTAAAAGCAAATATAAAAGCATGGAAAAGTAAAGCTCAATGATTGCATAGGTTGAACATTCAATCACCCAATTTGAAGTCACCTTCTTAGCCTGATCCTTTATTCAATTATACAATGAATTGATAGTTTGATCTAAGAAAGTAAATAACAGAACATGAAAGGAAACTAAATAACTATGAGCCATTGCCTCAAAATTAATCCAATTAGAAAATACATAAATCTTCCCTATTGAAATGTTTTTAGAAAAGCAAAGATTACATAGTCATTCGAAAACTAATACTAAGAAAGCAAATGAACTTTAATCTATAAAAGCAATTAAATCTCACAATCATTAGATGGCCATTCCAATGGTGTATGAGGATGGCAATTGAAGAAGCTCCATATGCAAGCAAAACTAAATCTTCAAATCTCCAAGTATAAGCTCCAAATTCTCTATTAAAAATCTCATATTTATACAAAAACATAAAAATATACCTTGTTTAATGAGGAGCCACTAAAATTTCATATAGTTACCACCAAATAGCTCATAATGAGACACATATCCCCTAGGTGTCTCATAGAGTTCTAATCCAAATAAGAAATGATGAGACACATCATAGAGTTACAATCCAAATAGGACACATGTCTTTCTTTGACCTTTATCTAAATCTCCTTTGAAGAGAATTCGAATTTGAGCATTGGAGGCCACATAAGGGTGCCTTGGAAGCTTCCAAATGACTTACACATGTCATGAAACTCAAGCCACATATATAGATACATGAAACCATGTTAATTTCCTAGTTTTTAATCATAAATTCACTTTAAACACATAAAATAAATAACTTTGGTAAATAAGGATCCTAATCCATATATTTATGAAAATGGTGGCTAATGAAAGGCTATATGGTTATGGAGTTGCGACATGTTGCATATGAAGCTTCTTCACTTGCCATCCTCATACACCATTGGAATGACCATCTAATGATTGTGAGATTTAATTGCTTTTATAGATTAAAGTTCATTTGCTTTCTTACTATTAGTTTTAAAATAACAATGTAATTTTTTCTTTTCAAAAAACATTTCAATAGGGAAGATTTATGTATTTTCGAATTGGATTAAGTTTGAGGCAAGGGCTCATAGTTATTTAGTTTCCTTTCATGTTCTGTTATTTACTTTCTTAGATCAAACCATCAATTCATTGTATAATTGAATAAAGGATCAGGCCAAGAAGGTGACTTCAAATTGGGTGATTGAATGTTCAACCTATGCAGTCATTGAGCTTTACTTTTTCATACTTTTATATATTCAATTATACAATGAATTGATGGTTCTAAGAAAGTAAATAACGGAACATGAAAGGAAACTAAATAACTATGAACCCTTGCCTCAAACTTAATCCAATTAGAAAATACATAAATCTTCTCTATTGAAATGTTTTTAGAAAAGAAAAGACTACATAGTCATTCTAAAACTAATACTAAGAAAACAAATTAACTTTAATCTATAAAAACAATTAAATCTCACAATCATTAGATGGTCATTCCAATGGTGTATGAAGATGGCAAGTGAAGAAGCTCCATATGCAAGCAAAACTAAATCTTCAAATCTCCAAGTATGAGCTCCAAATTCTCTATTAAAAACATGAGCATTTCTCCAACTTTACACATGCCTTCAAAGGAAAAGGCTCTCCTATTTATACAAAAACATAAAAATCTACCCTATTTAATGAGGATCCACTAAAATCTCATATAGTTACAACCAAATAGCTCATAATGAGACACATATCCCCTAGATGTCTCATAAAGTTCTAATCCAAATAAGAAATGATGAGACACCTGATAGAGTTACAATCCAAATAGGACACATATCCTTCTTTGACCTTTATCCAAATCTCCTTCGAAGGGAATTCGAATTTGAGCATTGGAGGCCACATAAGGGTGCTTTGGAAGCTTCCAAATAACCTACACATGTCATGAAACTCAAGCCACATATATAGATACATAAAACCATGTTAATTTCCTAGTTTTTAATCATAAATTCACTTTAAACACATAAAATAAATAACTTTGGTAAATAAGGATCCTAACCCATATATTTGTGAAAATGGTGGCTAATGAAAGGTGTAGTGTTCTAGCTAGGGTACTAGGCTAGACTCTATATTTAATATCGACCAAGGTGCGTAAGCTTAGAGGCATGGTCTAAAATATATAGACATAAAGGATTGTTGGCCAAGTGATTATGATGTAGGTTACAAGGCTTCTTTACGGAAGGCTGGGATATGTCACCTATCATTCAAACACTCAGATTACCTTACTAATATACCTGATTACAATTCTTATCATTAAATGCATTTACCAAATTAAACCCTGAACCTAAGCACTGTGTATGACTGTGCAAACCTAAGCACTGTGTATGACTGTAACAATGATTTTAATCTCCTTACAAAGATATTACCCAGAAAACCCTTGTTCAGTAAACACACAGCATTCAATGATATTTACACTATATCAAACTATATAGAGAGCATAAATGAATTGTGGAATAAAAACAGAGTTTATGATGGTGCTTTTACGAGACACACAGGGATCGAATCCCTTACAGGACGCACTTCCAAATCTCAGTGATGATTGTGCAGCATAACCATAAACGCAAACCATATACATTCAATGGAAATCGAAAGCTATGGAAATCGAAAGCTATGTAATTGTAACTGTTATGCAAACCATATAAAACTTATTGAAATCGAAATCCAATCACTGTGCAAACCATACGATAACCGAAATGTAAATTAAATAAATGGACAGTATACCGATTGAACGCACGGCCCGTCCGCGTTCCAAGGGTACACTGGCTTATAATCGACCGGCTACCAAATCAATGCACGAGATACACAAGTCGTAACTGTGAATAGGTCTTAGTATTAAACTTAAAAACTCTGTTCTGGAACGATTCAACGATTAAACATTAACCATTAACCGGACTGTATTTACATATGTATATCCACAGCCATGTCATTGCTACAATGAATGTACATTCGGCTATTGCCGCTTTTATTACATCAAGCCTTTTCAAAATGTTTCTATCCTAAGTGTTTTCAAAAAGAACAAAAACCAAATAAAAATAGAACGAGCTGCTGTTGCTGCTTTTGTCTGCCAGGTGCCATGCTTTGACTTGAGTTGACCGCGCATATAGGAGGATCGATTCGGCTGGGAGATAGGTGTTTGTCCATGCTTGGACATTCTGCTTTTTGTCCATGCCTTTCGTTCTAGCCCAACTGCTGCGCCACATGTCAAACGATAAGCTTATTACAGGATGTGGGAACTTCCTATAACCATTTCATCAAAAACTTCTAATTCTTCAACATAAAACCCCTAAATCAATTTCTATGCAATTTGATAACTATAAGACTATTAATAATCAATTTTCAAGGATTCTAAGGGATATATGATGAAAATGAATGGATAAATGATATGTTTTTGGGAGGAAAAAGGGGTCTTGGGATGATACCAACATCGCTCCCCGACTTAAGGATTAGCATGTCCTCATGCTACCCCCCGAAGTGCTTCCCTTGAACTCTGTCCCTGCCTGGATCTCTGCTGCCTTGAGCAAGGTGTCTACATTCTTTTTCACTTGGTTATCTTTCTGTCCCTTGAGCTCCTGCTTTAACTTTTTATATTTTTCTTTAAGGGTCTTCTTCTGATTGTACCACTTAGTGGCCCAGTTAGAAATCTCAGTTTGCTCAATCTCCAATTCACTGATTCTTTCCTTTAACTTTTCATTTTTCTTCTGAGTTTCTTTGCTTTGCGCCCGGAGCATTTCATTTTCTCTTTTAATAACTTTTTCCAACCTGTTAGCTTCCATGAGCTCTTCCTTCAATTCTTCAATTTGTTTCTCTAATTTCTTCTGTCTTTTGATGGGAGGTGGTGAACATTTTTCCTGTTTGTTATTGCTTTCTACCTCCATGTCAACTTCTAGTGCTGGTAGTGAATGGTCACCACTCTCAACATCCATTTGTGCAGGTGCATGAGATTCAAACTGGTCTTCTTGCAACTGGGCTTTTGGTGTCCGCCTTGTTCTTCGTGAGTAAGTGGTAAAAATTTTGTCTTTTTCGGCCCTCTTAGCATCTTCTTTTTGCATGTTCCTGGTCCTTATGCTGCCCACAGGTAGAGGTGCTTTGCTGGCTTTGGATACTGGAATTTCTTCATCAATGTCCTTCATAAACCCTGAGTCCTCTTGCACTTCTTCTTTTTCTTCCTCATCTCTAATTTGATTGACAGCTAGGAATTCTTTCCATGGTTTCCCTCTTTTCTACAATTCATGCTCAATGAGGATTTTAATTAAGCCAAAATGGTACAAGCTCTTGTCTTCATTCCCCTTCTGCTTCTGGATAGTCTTAGACATCTTAGTTAAGCTTTGTAGCAGAAAATATGGCACACTGATTACACATTGTTTCTTCAAATGGAGGAGTAGTTTGATGTGGTATAGATAAACAATACTGTACCTACCTTCACAGGTTATGAATTTTTGAAGGATGTAAACCATTTCATCCCAAGGATGAACTAACCAGCTTCTTGGAACACCCTTCTTCCAGTTTACTGAGGAGACTCTAGATCTAGACATGAACTGTGTCCATGATTTCTCTTTAAATTGCTTGGTTTTAAAGTACTTCTCCCCTTCTGGACTAATCCCTATTGCCTGAGCCATAGTATCCTCTGAAATTTTGAAGGAGAAGTTACCTATTAGGGCCTTTTCTCCATTAAAGGTGAAGGCAAATTGCTTGGTAACTTCCTCATTACTTCCATGGAATTTTTCTAGAAATGGTAACCACTGTATTTCTCTGAGAATTTCAATGCAATCCTCATGGTATTGTGAACTGTCGAACACACTCGGTTCGACCCTATTAGTCATGGTGGTGGCAGAGGGTCGTGCTTCTAACCCTTCTCTGTCTATATTCTTACAATTTTAACAAAGAAACTTCGAGTTGGTTACCTGATGTATCGCTTCCTTCAGTCTTCAATATGATGCTCGGTCGGTCGATATGACTGTTATGGGAGTCAAAATAGAATGGTGATACTTTCCTCTTTCGGCACTCACTAGTTTCAATCTTCACTGTGTAAATCGACCCAAACGGTAATACTCCCTTCGGCGCTCCTTGCTTCTGATTCCACTGTGTAAATCTACCCAAATGATAATACTCTCTTCGGCGCTCCTTGCTTCTGGTTCTCACTTTGGAAGTTATGGGAATCGAAGGTGGAAATGATGGTGAGATAACCCTGTACTCACTTCACAACGTAACCATTCATTTAAAAAACATAGGAGTGTTGTACGCTTGCATGGATGTCACCACAAGAGCGCTGGTAGTGTATCTATAATGCTGGGTATGATTTCGGGGAGCCCCTTTTGATCATTGGGTACGTTGGGTGGTGAAGTTATGATTTGGCTGTGTGGAGTGAAATATATATAGGCCGCTTATTATGATTTGGCTGTGTGGAGTGAAATATATATAGGGTTTTACATCTGTCTCTTCCTTTGTATTTAAAAACACAACTCACCACATGCCCTTTTCAGTTGGTATTCGGTCGTATAGAGGATGTTGGTATGACTGTAGGATATATGACAAGGTGGATGTGTTGGTAATGGGTTTTAGGGATATGAATATGTTGATGTATGGGAATGATGAGAATCGGTGGGATAAGGGGTGATAGGAGATTGATGTAGGTGTCCTTGAAACTAATCATAACAGTTCATAGTCATCAAAGTTACATTAAAAATCAATCTAGGAAATTAAATGTTTAAGAACAGAAACACATTACTCTTTTGTTGATCGTTATTGTATTGACATGCTGAGTAGCTAGTCCCTTTTTTACTGTTCTTTTGCTTGTTGTAACAGGTCCTCTGAGGAAGATTGAATGCACAGGTCCTTTGAGAAAAATTGAAGATGTAATAGGTCCCTTAGAAAATTTTTGAAGATGTAACAGGTCCCTCAGAAAAATTTTGAAGATGTAACAGGTCCCTCAGAAAATTTGAAAATGTTCATGCAGCGCCTTATATTGTTACAGGTTCACTGAGCTTGGCATTTGATGGAGTGTTGGTGCCCAAATCCTTGTAGAAGCTTGATGAAATTCTGTTGAAGTAGCCCTTGGTGTCAATTTCTTTAACAGGTCCCTTCTGAATGTCTTAAAACAGGTCCCATTACTGCTGGTGTTGGTAGCGTAGATATCTGAACAGAACAGGTCCCCCTGCAAAATGTTTATAACCAGGTCCCTCTGAAATAAAATCATGACAAAACAGCTTATTTATTGAAGTCTGGAATGCTGGAACAAGCTGCTGTTGGAAATTTACAGTGAAAATATAGAATAAGAAATCTTGAAGAATTTACAAGGGAGAGATAAAAGTAACAGAACAGAATGCTGATGCCTCTCTCCCCGACTTAAAGTTTGACTTGTCCTCAAGTCATGATTCAGCTGAGAAATTAAACAGTGAACAAAAGAAAGAGAATTCATACCCGCCAACGAATTGGTTTTCAAGTAGGAATTCGGGGTTAGATTGTGCCAGATACTGGTTTTCACATCTAACCCATTATTTATTTATTTTTTATTTATTTATTATTATTATTATTTTTTTTAATTTATATATATATATATATATATATATATATATATATATATATTTTTTTTTTTTTTTTTTTTTTTTTTTGACTTTGAAATTGAAAGGAAATGAAACTAAGGCAGTGATACTGCAGCTGAGGGCTGCAGTATCTCAACCTCTCTTTGCTGAGATAGTGTATGGAGAAAATCTTGCTTGCTGATGGGCTTGGTGTACAGTTTCAGGCGATGACCATTGACTGTGAAGGAGTGACCTTCGCCATCAATAGTTTTGAGCTTAACTGAACCATTGTCATAAGCCTGAATAATTTCATAGGGGCCCATCCAATGGGTGGTGAACTTGGCTTTATGATCCTTGAATTTTGAATCAAAAAGTAAAGCCCAGTCACCTTCCTTGAAGTGCTTCTTCTTAATGTGTGAATCATGCCATTGCTTCCTGTGTTTTTGCATGAGGATGGTGGTTTGTTCTGCTTGCTGCCTCATCTCATCCAGCTGGTTCAACTGCTGGATTCTTTCTTTTTGTGCTTGGTCCAAATCAATTTGTAAATCTGCAGCCAGTTTAAAAGTGTGAATTTGGAATTCAATAGGAAGCATGACCTCCTTACCGTACACCAATTGGTATGGTGTAAATCCTGTGGTATCTTTCCAAGTAATCCTGTAAGCCCAGAGTGCCTCTTTGAGCTTTTCTTCCCAATTTTTCCTGTTCATTGCAACAGTTTTGGTAATGATCCCCTCCAAAGTTTTGTTTGTTGATTCCACCTGCCCATTAGCCTGTGGATGATAAGGGGTACTTTTTCTATGCTTTATTTGGTACTTGTCTGTGATGTCCTTCATGAGCTTTGAGGTGAATTGAGTACCTTGATCAGTTACAATTTCCCTTGGTACTCCATACCTCACAAAGATCTCCTCAAAAAGGAAATTGACTACTGTATGTTCGGTTGCTCTCACCAGTGCTTTTGCTTCTGCCCACTTTGTGACGTAATCAGTACATACTAAGATGTACTTCTTACCATTGGAGGCTGGGTTAATAGGTCCTATAAAGTCCAGAGCCCACTTATCAAATGGCTCTAAGTGAACTTGGGGCTGAAGGGGCATCTCATCGGTAGCTGTTGGTCTGCCCATTCTTTGGCAGCTGTCACAACTCTTTACATACTTCTTGGCATCCTTGAAAATGGATGGCCAGTAGTATCCAAGAGTAAGAACTTTGAAGGCTGTCCGCTTCGCTGCAAAATGCCCGCCACACGGTTCATCATGGCAAGATTTTAAAATGTCAATTACCTCATCATTTCTTACACATCTCCTAATGATCATATCAAAACCAGTGTAAAATAAATCGCCATTAAGCCATGAATATCTAGCACTTTGTTTGATTAGTCTTTTCCTTTCCTTTGCAGTGAAGTGTGGAGGTGTCCTTCCTGTAGACAAGTAATTAGCCAAATCAGCATACCAAGGAGTTACTATGGAAATTGCAAATAAGTGTTCATCCGGAAAAGAATCTTCAACTGGAACAACCTCACCTGGATTTTGCAGTCTAGAGAGAAAATTAGCCACCTGGTTCTCTTTGCCTGGTCTATCTAACACTGTGATGTTAAATTCCTGTAACAATAGTAACCATCTGGTAACTCTGCCACTAGTTATTGTTTTATTCATGAGATGTCTAATGGTAGAATGATCAGTATGTACAAAGACTTCATAACCAGTTATGTAATGTCGGAATTTATTCACAGCATAAATGATGGCAAGCGTTTCCTTTTTCGTAACTGTATAGTTTAGCTCTGCAGGTGTTAGATTTTTACTAATGAAATAAATGGCATAAGTACAAGATTCCTCTTTTTGGCCTAATGATGCACCTACTGCAGTGTCAGATGCATCGGTAAAAATATGAAATGGTAAACTCCAATTAGGCCCTCCCAAGACTGGTGCGGTAGATAGTTTCTTTTTGAGTTATTCGAATGCATGTTGACAGGTCTCAGTCCAGTTGAAAAGTACATCTTTGGTTAGAAGTTTAAACAAAGGTAAAGCTATCTTGCTAAAATGTTCAATGAATCTGCGGTAATAGCTTGCATACCCAAGAAAACTTCTTACCTCTCTCTGATTTTGTGGAATAGGCAAATCGGCAATAATCTGGATCTTGGCTGGGTCAACCTGGATGCCTTGAAAAGAGATATAATGGCCCAACACTATCCCTTCATTTAACATCATAAAGCACTTTTCGTTGCTAAGGGACAGGTTAGCTTCAATACACCTTTTCAAAACTCTCTCAAGATTTTCTAATGCATGTTCAAATGAATTGCCATATACTGAAAAATCATCCATATACACTTCAACACAATCATGAATTAAATCAGCGAAAATAGCTAACACAGCTCGCTGAAATGTAGCTGGAGAGTTACAAAGTCCAAATGGCAAAACATTGTAGGCATAGGTGCCCCAAGGACAGGTGAATGTGGTTTTGTCCTGGTCTTCAGAGGCAATCCTGATCTGGTTGTAGCCACTGAAACCATCAAGAAAAGAAAATGATGATTTGCCAGCTAGGGTGTCTAACACTTGGTCAATAAATGGCAGTGGGAAGTAATCTTTGAGCATTGCTTTATTCAGCTGTCTGTAATCAACACAGATGCGCCACTTACCATTTTTCTTGGGCACGATAACCAATGGGGATACCCACTGACTGTCAGAAATAGGATATATAAAGTTGACTCTCAAAAGTTTTTGCAATTCCTCTCTGACAATGTCTTGGAGCATGGGGTTCATTCTTCTTTGTGGTTGCCTCACTGGTTTAATGGTGCTATCTATGTAGATATGGTGAGTGCATGTGTCGGGTGAATCCCATGCATGTCAGTGTAATCCCAAGCAAAGGCTTTTTGGTACTTCTTCAAGAGTCTAATCAATTTCTCTTGCTGAGATGAGTCTAGGTGGTTGCCTATGTTCAAAGTTTTCCCTGGACTGATCTCTATGACCTGACTCTGTGTATTGGTGATGGATTGAACTGGAAAGATGTCGTGAAATGTAGATTGCAAAGAGTGGATAGTGCATTTTTCTTGAAAGTTTTGAGCCAAAAGTACATCTGCAGCATTATATTGTTCATTTCTCAAATTTTCAGATACATCGGGTTGAGAAAGAAATAATTCTACCAAATCATTATTGTCTTCGTGGAAATCATAGATCTGGTCAATGCTAAAAACAGATTGTACTTCTTCTTTATCATTAAATTTATCATCAAGCCACAAGTTATGTGTTACTGCTGGTGATTGTGCCGATGGATAGAGGGTAAGTTGTTTTCTTTCGGTCCCTCTGGAAATAATCATGTTGCTTGATCGGCATCCAATGAATGCATCAGCAGTCGCTAACCATGGTCTACCTAGGATGATAGGGTGTCCTCCTAAATTGGACTTGGGTTGAAGGACTAGGAAATCCACTGGATACTCCCAAGAGTCCAATGAGACAATGATGTCTTCCAAAATCCCTTCAGGAATGACTTTGGACCTATCAGCTAGTTCAAGAACAATCGTGGTATGTTGCAAATTCATGAGCTGGAGTGTTCTCATGGTTTCAAGGGTCATGACATTGATTGCGGCTCCAAGATCTATCAAAGTGTTTGGAATCCGTATGTTGTTAATGATGGTGGTCACTTTGGGAATGCCAGGATCAACATACTTCTCCATGGAGATGGTATTGGTCATAAGGCCTGCTAAATTTCCTAAAACATGAGTGGTCTGAGGATCAATCCTTTTCCTAGCAGGCTTCTTGAGACACATGTCTTTGATGGCTTTGGTATAGATAGGAATGTCCTTTATAGCTTGCAGCAGTGGGATTTTTATGTAGACATTTTTAAGTTCATCCATGACATAAAATTGTGGTGGAGGCAGTGATGGTTTTACTTGGACCAATCGGTCTGGAAAAGGTGGATGCAGTGATTGCATCTGTTTATCTTTGGTATCACTGCTTGGTTTTTTTTGAGTTGTCATTTCATTGTCTTTTTCTGAGTTTTCTTCTTGCTGATCTGTTATTGGAGAATCCTTCTGGAGCACCCTACCAGACCTCAGATTAATGTTTTGCAAAGGCAGTGTGGAGTATGAAGTTCCTTCCTCTACATTATAGGCTGGCCTCTCTGCTCTATTATTCGGATTTGGGACAGTTTGAGCAGGTATTTGAGTGGGTCTGGGAGGTTGTGGGTTAGTTGGAAATTGCAGTTGTGGTACATTTATTGGTGGAGGAGCAGGCAGTGCTTGTTGAGAAGGTTGGGGCTGATAAACAACTTGCTGAGGGTGCTGCTGATATGTTTGAGAATGTGATGGATATGGCTGTTGGTACTGCTGATATGGCTGTGAGTAAGGTGGGTATGATTGCGGATATGGATGATAAGATTGTGAGTACTGTTGAGACGGTCTCCATTGATTTTGTGGTTGGTTTCCATGCTGCCATGGCATGGGTACATTCCATGCGTTTTGTGCATACATCTGATCATTCATAGGAAATTGCAGATTTTGATTAGGAAACATACCTTGGGGTGCTTGCCTTGGTTGCCATGGTCGCTTTGCGCCCACGTAATACACGTTTTCCATCTCTGTACTGGCTGCCATGTTACAGTTCTGCAAAATTTTAACTTTAGGACAGTTAAACATATCATGATGTTCAGTACAGAAAGCACAAACTTGGATATTTTCTAGAGGGCAGTCTTTTAATGCATGTTTCTTGTGGCATTTGGGGCAGAAAATAGCCATGATATTATCTTCTTCTTCCTGTTTCTTTTTGGCCTTTAAGGTATCAATTTGGTTCCCTAGAGTGCTCAACAAATCTGTTTTAAACTCTTCTAAAAGATTACCAATTTCAGCCCGGGTGACACTAGAAGAGGCAGTTTTTGTGACCCTTGATGACAAGGTTCTCTTTCCCATTTTAGCTTTACTCCTTGAATATTTTTCACACAGCTCAGCTATTTCTTCAAAGGGTAAGGCAGAAATGTCACCTTTGCCCATTAAGTTGAGATCATCCATGTATTCTTCCAGGATACCTTTCAAGAATATTGTGCGGACCAGATCAGGAGGCATTGTTCGGTGTTTAGATTTTTGCAAGTTATAGACAAACCGTTCTAAATATTCTTCTAAGGTTTCATCCTCCTACTAACTCATTCTAAAGATGTCATCTTTAGAGTCTTTGGATCTGCAATAAGGCTGATATTTCCTTAGAAATATTCTCCTCATGCCATCCCAATCAACTATGGTATGCTCACCTAGCCCCATAAACCATTTCAAGGTTGCTGCCTTTAATGTGGCTGGAAACAATCTGAGCCTATGAGCATCATCTGTATAGCCATAAGTTTGACATACAATGTCAAACTCGAATAAGAATGAGTCCGGATCCTCTGAAGCCATACCATAGAAATTGGGTAGCACGGATGGGGGTATATTTTTCATTTTGATCTCCTCATCCTCCTGTGGTTCTTGTATAGGGAACTTAAAAGTTGACTCCTCCTCCTCTTGGTGGGGAACTGATCCAGATCCCTCCTCAGCCATTCTAATTGGTCTCTTTGTGTCAGTGTCACTTGGTGGAAAAGAGAGAAAGGAAGATTGCTTGGTAATTGTACTACTTTTCCCTTGTGTAGAAGATCTAGGAAAGGGCTTCTGTTGTGATTTATGTGCAAATAGAGTTTCTCTCTCAGCAAGAGTAATTTGTTGTCCTAAATAAAATCTTTCTTCCAATGTTTGGATATCCTCCTCAGCTGGTGTTGTATTCCCTAGAGAGTCTGCTCCTGATGATGATGGGTTAGTTTTTAGATGGTGGGGGGTTTTTACAAATCTCCCTTGATTGTCTCTAAGTCTAGGCATAAATGAACATGATTTCTAACTGTGTTTTTGTTTATTTTTGTGTATTGAAATTTTTTTCTTTTTGTTTGAATCCTTTAAGTACGCCTCCTCGGCAACGGCGCCAAAATGTAGTGTTCTAGCTAGGGTACTAGGCTAGACTCTATATTTAATATCGACCAAGGTGCATAAGCTTAGAGGCATGGTCTAAAATATATAGACATAAAGGATTGTTGGCCAAGTGATTATGATGTAGGTTACAAGGCTTCTTTACGGAAGGCTGGGATATGTCACCTATCATTCAAACACTCAGATTACCTTACTAATATACCTGATTACAATGCTTATCATTAAATGCATTTACCAAATTAAACCCTGAACCTAAGCACTGTGTATGACTGTGCAAACCTAAGCACTGTGTATGACTGTAACAATGATTTTAATCTCCTTACAAAGATATTACCCAGAAAACCCTTGTTCAGTAAACACACAGCATTCAATGATATTTACACTATATCAAACTATATAGAGAGCATAAATGAATTGTGGAATAAAAACAGAGTTTATGATGGTGCTTTTACGAGGCACACAGGGATCGAATCCCTTACAGGACGCACTTCCAAATCTCAGTGATGACTATGCAGCATAACCATAAACGCAAACCATATACATTCAATGGAAATCGAAAGCTATGGAAATCGAAAGCTATGTAATTGTAACTGTTATGCAAACCATATAAAACCTATTGAAATCGAAATCCAATGACTGTGCAAACCATACGATAACCGAAATGTAAATGAAATAAATGGACAATATACCGATTGAACGCAGGGCCCGTCCGCGTTCCAAGGGTACACTGGCTTATAATCGACCGGCTACCAAATCAATGCACGAGATACACAAGTCGTAACTGTGAATAGGTCTTAGTATTAAACTTAAAAACTCTGTTCTGGAACGATTCAACGATTAAACATTAACCATTAACCGGACTGTATTTACATATGTATATCCACAGCCATGTCATTGCTACAATGAATGTACATTTAGCCGTTGCCGCTTTTATTACATCAAGCCTTTTCAAAATGTTTCTATCCTAAGTGTTTTTAAAAAGAACAAAAACCAAATAAAAATAGAACGAGTTGCTGTTGCTGCTTTTGTCTGCCAGGTGCCATGCTTTGACTTGAGTTGACCGCGCATATAGGAGGATCGATTCGGCTGGGAGATAGGTGTTTGTCCATGCTTGGACATTCTACTTTTCGTCCATGCCTTTCGTTCTAGCCCAACTGCTGCGCCACATGTCAAACGATAAGCTTATTACAGGATGTGGGAACTTCCTGTAACCATTTCATCAAAAACTTCTAATTCTTCAACATAAAACCCCTAAATCAATTTATATGCAATTTAATAACTATAAGACTATTAATAATCAATTTTCAAGGATTCTAAGGGATATATGATGAAAATGAATGGATAAATGATATGTTTTTGCGAGGAAAAAGGGGTCTTGGGATGATACCAACAAAAGGTTATATGGTTATGGAGTTGCGATATGTGAGTGAAATGGTGGCGATAAAGGTGAAAGTGGATGTCATTTTGAAGACATTTTGGAGGCCCAACATATGGTTAGCCTAAGAAGTCTCGAATAGGTTATCCAAAAACATTAAATCAAGAAAAATTCAAAGCTACTATAAACTAGAGTTTTAGGCCAGCAAATTATAGTAAAACAATAGTTTATAATAGCAACAAATTTAGAAATTAAAAAATTTAAGAGTAAACAAAGGACAAAAATACAACAAATTTTGATATTTATAAAATCATATAATAACAAATAAAGTATAATGTCAACCCTCGAAAATGGTCAAAAATGCATTAAAAAAAATGAATTAGCCACTCTAATGCAATTTTAAACAAAACCTAACCCTAAAGCATACATTAATATGTCATTAAATGCTACAAAAATAATATTTTACTATATTGTAGCCCTAATTTCTATAAAATTAAAATGAGTTTAGGGTTTTAAAGGAAGACCACAAATGAGAAAGACTAATGCCTTCTCAATCTAGGGAAAATGGAGTCTAGGATACACAATATTCTAGGGTTTCTTTTGGAGTGATTCTAAATTCAAACAAAAGTAGGGAAAATAAACGAACTTACCCTAGGGTTTATAATTTAGGTTCTTGATTTTCAAGATGATTAAGGGAAAAAAGAACCTATATATATTCCTCAATTACTTGGAGGAAGAATTTAGCTCAACAAGGGATAATGAAGCAAGTTACCAAATAAACTAACTTAGCACAAGAACATACATCCTAGAAAACAAAACTAAGATAAAGAAAATAAACTACCTTACTCCACCGTACAAAATCCATGATCCACCATAAGCATCCATGAAAAAAAATCACATCATATCACACCATCCACCCAATAAAGGCACTCAACCAGGGAAACATCACTAATGAAGAGTTGCAATAACCAAGTACAAAAATTATATAAGGAGAAAATTGAATCCCATTTTTATATGAAGGTAGCTAAGTTGATTTCCTTTAATTTAAACTATAAATCCCTAAATATGAGTTCCATGATACAAGGTGGACATGTCATTAACCGACCCCTAAAGATAGCCAAACCAATGAAATAACATGAAAATAAGCATCAAATAACCCAAATGTGTGAGTTGATTGTCCTCCAAGGATGATGTCATCATCCAAAGGCATGTATCTCCATGAAACGGTACAAGGAATAACTCAATGGATGTATCTTATCCCATAATTCATGGATCTCCATCTAAATGAGGTGGCACATTGATGAGCCTCATCCTTGGGTAATTATATGGGCCTTAATTCACCTCCTAGCTTAGTCAAACCAACTATTCTCACAACTTATTTCATACTTTCAATCATATTTTGTTTATGAGATGAGTTAGAGTTGGATATTTTTCTTTGTGGTCTAATGTGCACTTAATGCAAGATTAAAGGATAAAAGCAAGGAATTTTAGCAAAGACCTTGGTCAAAACTCGAATGGGACAAGGGAGAGGAATTATAGGAGGGAAATCCTCCTCATTTACTACCCCCCCATTCGAATATTCCTCCATCAGCTCGGAGTGCAACCAGCCAAATCATGAGGACTAGAAGGTAGCCGAGCAAGTGGAAGTCAAAGCACTAGTTTATCTCTAGTTTGGGAGCCGAGCCTCCCTAATTTTAAGGAAGTCGTTGGAGACTTTAGATGCATAAGTAGAGAGGCCTAGGACCTCAGTAGGATTCGGATTTTTTATTGTAAAACTTTACTCTATTTTCGAGATGCAAGACTTGTGATAGTTTTTGATGTAATCCATTGTTTTGATAATAAGAATGAGTTTTTTTTTGAGCCAGCACTGAGTTAACTCAGAGGGTTGAATCTCTTAGGTTAGGGCCCAACCCTAGCAACTAAGGCTCCTCTTTATTTTACATGTATGTTAGCGTAGATTCATGGTTTAATTGTTCATTTGCTTAAGTAGCTGCATTTCCATTACAGCAGTGTAGCACATAGATTCATGGTTTAATCGTTCATTTGCTTAAGTAGTTGCATTTCCATTATAGTAGTGTAGCGTAGATTGGTTGTGTTTTAGTTTGCTTCCGTTTGTGCCTTTTTCTTCAGTTAGAAGGTTAGCAAGGATTATACATGTAGATTTCCTTTCATAACAACCCTGACCAACCACCGTCAACCGCGTATCGCATAGCTTCTTCGTATTCATTTCCACGTTTGACTTTATGCACTCCAAATCTCCACCGTCGATCTGTCTAGCTTGATCCAATGGCTATCACATCATCTCAATACTTTATGCACTCCAAATCTCCATCGTCGATCTGTCTAGCTTGATCCAACGGCTATCGCGTAGATTCTTTCACGGCCGGTATCCGCTCGAGAGAACGCGAGAAAAGTGGTTTTCTCCTGCTACGTGTCACCCAGTTTGGCTAATCACGTAAAATTTTGGAATTCCACTTACAGATTTGAGGGCGCGCGAGAAACTGCTTACCGCCTGCTGAAACCCGCCCCATCATTCCACATGTTTTTTACCCTTATGTTGCCACGTGACTTGATGTCATCCATCCATCTATTCACTTCATCTCTACAATAAGATCTTTGTTGCTCATCTTCCAATTAGTCTTGTTCATCCATCTCTTAACTTAACCTCCCACGATAAGATCTCCGCTATTCATCTTCCGATTAGTCCTGTTCGTCCATCTCTTGACTTAACCTCCCGCGATAAGATCTCTGCCATTCATCTCTCGTTAGTCCTATTCGTCCATCTCTTGACTTAACCTCCCATGATAAGATCTCTGCCATTCATCTCTCGATAGTCTTGTTCATCCATCTATTGATTTAACCTCTCGTGATAAGATCTCTGCCATTCATCTTCCATTAGTCTTGTTAATCCATCTATTCACGTAATCTCTTGCGATAATATCTCCGCCGCTCATCTTCCATTTTTACTATTCGTTGATCGATCCAACGGTTCCCATGCACTGCTGCTTCGTTACGTCCTCCTTTCACTGATTTCGATCTTCGCTTGCTCTCCTGCTTGACTCCTTACATGCTTGATTTTACCAAAACACCAAAAATGCGAAAACAAACTTAGTTTAGTCTCCTTGTTTACACATTATTTTGGTTTGATTCTCTTTATTTCTGTAACTTAGATAGCAGCATTAGGTTAGTGTTGATTTAGTAACTATGCTTAGTTTAGTTTTTTAAATGGTTAATTAGGATATGGTGTGATTTAGCATTACATGTTATTTTCTCCATTACTGCAGTAGAGTAAGCTCTCTTAGAATAGATTTTCTCTTCTTCCATCAAAGACTCAAGCTTCTTCTAACTCTATAGAAGTCTAGCTTGGAACCCCTAGGGTCTCTTGCCAAATGAACAAGTGACAACAGGCAAAACCTTCACTTCTACTTGTGCATATAGCATTGTCGCCTCCAAGTTTGTACGAACCCCGGGTTAATAAATAAAGCTGGTAGCCCGGGAGTTGCAGCATCCTTGTTGCAATACTGGCGCTCATCACTTTTTGGCGCCGTTGCCAGGGAGGTGTCAGAGTAGAATGTGATTACTGCTTTCTTTTCTTCTGTTTCTAGTCTTCAACTTTCTTCCATTAGTTTATTTCTGCAAAAGTAATCTAGTAGCTTCTTTTCTTTCGTTTGTCATTATCTTCTTTCCTTTCCATTCTGCAAGTAGAATTTCAATTCAGCAAGTAGTTTCTTTCTGTCAGTAATTTTCATTCAATTATCAATTTTCATTTCTCCAAAGTACTTTCTTGCTAAAAAAATCTTATAAAAGCCCCCAAACAAAAAAACATTTCCTTTCATGCCTCGTAGGAGTAGGGACAATTTAGGGAAATTCTTGCCAAATACCCCCATTGCATCCAACAACCAACCTGCTCTCTTCCTCGGTGGCTATGAACTGGAGGAACCTTTAAGTGAGAAACCTAACATATTTGAAGAACCTATAGGGGAAAAAGAAGAAGAAGAACCCATTCCTACTGAACCAATGGCTGAAAACTGAAATGACAGAGGGAATAGAGAGAGAGTTGAGGGTGCCTTTGCCATCAGGGAAACCAATGGGGACACTAAGATGAAGAATATAAGCCCCTCCACCTTACCTCATTTCCATGGCCTGACCATAGAGGACCCTGACACTTTCCTATTTGAGTTTGTTGTTATATGCCGAACCTATGACTATACAAATGATGAGAAAAAAGTTAAAAATTTTCCATCTACCCTCAAGGATCTAGCATTGTGCTGGTTCATGGGTTTACCTAGAGATAGCATCACAACTTGGGCTTAGATGCAGCAGGCTTTTAAAAACAAATATAAGGACTACTATAGGTCAAAGGATACTAAAGAAGATATTTTCAGGATGACCTTGGGCCAGGTTGAATCCTTAGAAGACTATGAAGAAAGATTCCAGCTCAGTTACAAAAGGTCCAGGTGCAAACTTGACCCTAAGTCACTAAAGCTAGTCCTACTCAGAGGAGTAAGGGAAGATCTTTTGGATACCTTACATTTGTTAGCAGGAGGGGATACCTACGAATTACCCTATGAGGATATTAAGACTGTCTTTAGAAACCTTTCTAGGATGGACAGGAAAAACGGTAGGGGTAGTCAACCTATGGCTAGTACATCATCTTCCAACTCATCCATCAAGGGTGAAATTGGAAATATGCTGGAAGATTTCAAAAGTGAGATGCTGCAAACCCTTGCCTTACAATTGGACACCATGAACATCAAAAGGAAGCAAGAGGAAGCAAAGAGAGCCTTGGCCATCCTTTTTCCTAGATGCACCAAGAGGCATCCTAGGAATGAATGTCCATTGAACTGCATTGAGATTTTCTTAGTCTGTGAATAAAACCACTTCACAGACAAGTGCCCTTCTTTACCCAGAATCAAAGTTGTATATCAAGGAGCTAAAGGGGTCACTGAGTATCTTTGCTACATCAACCAAAGGAGACCTCTTGGGCCTAGACCATACCAACAGGGTATGCAAAGGTCATCCCATGCATATTACAACCCCAACCAAACCACAACTATACCTTCTTAGGGACCCCCTGCTCATCCTTCCTAGTCTACACCCCCTCCTTGGTCCTATGCATCTCAATATCATTCCCAGCCATCCAACCAGTCATTTCAACCTTATTTTCTGCCACAACCTCAGTGGAATACCCCACACTAGGGGTGGAGGCCCCAATACAACAATGCTCCAGCTCTATTGCCACCACCACCTACCCAACCATAACTCCTACACTCTACTCCACCTAAGCAACCCTAGATGCCTGCCCAGCCAAATACGAACCCGAAAAATACGCAGACTCAACAAGTATATAGTGGAGAGACATCATACCCAACTTATGTTGTAGAAATCCAGGAGATAAACCTAAGATCTCGAAGAACTCTCCCAGATAACTAACATCCCTCCCCACATAGAGAGGTTGAGGAAGGAAGAGAGGAAAGAAACTTTAAAGTAAATCCACCCTTTCCTGAGAGATTAGCCCAACCACTCCAACCTACCCCAGAAGAACTTAAACTTTTGGGAGAATTGAAAAATTTATGTGTAAAGATCCCCCTTCTCCAAGCAATAAAAGATGTTCCCATTTACAATAAGTTAATTAAGGAGAAATTCTTCAAGCATCCAGGAAGAAGGAAAATGGATGCCCCTATCATTAATGTCATTGGGCAGTTGTCTGACTTAATGCTGGGGCAGGTAATATGTCCAAAATATTTGGATCGTGGAAGCCCTGTAGTAGATGTGCACATCAATGGCACCATTGTCCCACACACTTTGATTGATCCGGGGGTTGCCATTAATGTGATGACCAAGGACACCATGCTCAATCTCAACCTCCAAGGGTCATTGAGGAAGACCACAACAATTCTACACCTTGCAAACCGTTCCACAGTCACCCCTGAGGAAATTGTGGAGGATATGATGGTCTCCATTGACTCCTGGGAGTACCTTACAGATTTCCTAGTTCTCCAGCCTAAGGCTAATCTTACTAGTTACCCTCTCAGCCTTGGGAGGCCATGGTTGGCCACAACTGATGCTTACATTAGCTGTAGAGCTAGGAATATGACCATCAATAATGGGCATATGTCCAAGTAGTTAGTCCTATACCCTCCTACTCAACCTTCTCTAGAGCATGATTTACCTTTATGGTTAGACGAGGAGGAAGAAGATGAGGTTTATTCAGCCCAACTTTATGCTTTGGAAACAACCATAGTAGGAGGACAACAAGATGAGGATGACTTAATTGAACACCTGCTCCAAAGTCCAACTCCTAGTTCATTACCATTAGAAGAAGAATTAAGGGAAACCCAGAACAATCATCCAATTGACTTATGCTTGGCCAATTCCAACCCACTCCGTGTCAAAACCATAGAATTTTGCCCAAAGAAAACTTTGAAAATTAATCCATCACTTTCTGCTCTTGAAGATGCAACATGTTGAGAGAAAACCTAGAAGCCTTCGCTTGGAGTTACAAGGAAATGAAGGGAGTACACCTCCCAGTGTGTACTCACTACATATACATCAAAGAAGGTTGCAAGTCAATCCAGAAAACACAAAGGATGATGAATCCAACTCTTAAAGATATAGTCAAAGAAGAACTACAAAAACTACTAGATGCAGGATTCATTTACCCTATCTCTGACAGTGAATGGGTCTCTCCTTTAGTGTTAGTTCCTAAGAAAAATGGTAAGTGGAGGATTTGTTTTGACTACAGGGAGTTGAACAAAGCCACAAAGAAGGATAATTTTCCCCTACCCTTCATTGATCAAGTGCTAGATGGCCTGGCAGGGAAGAAGTTCTTTTCTTTCCTAGATGGATTCAGTGGGTACAACCAAATCCAAATCTGCCCAGAAGACTAGGATAAGATCACATTCACCTATCCTTGGGCTAATTTTGCCTATAGGGTCCTTTCTTTTGGCCTATGCAATGCTCCTGCCACTTTCCAGAGAGAAGTCTTGAGTATTTTTGTTGGATTAGTACATGATGCGGTGGAAATTTACATGGATGATTTTACACCTTATGATTGTGATTTTCAAGAAGCCCTCACTAACCTAGGCAAAGTATTGCACAAATGCATTGAAATGAACCTATCTCTCAGTATAGAAAAATGTGAATTATTAATGACAAAAGGGACCGTGCTAGGTCATTCAATATCTCAACAAGGACTGCAGGTGGACCCAAACAAAATAGCAATCATCCAAAGGGTTACATAAAGGACTTCATAAAGGACTTCAGCAAGTCGGCCTCTCCTTTATTTGGGTTGTTGGACAAATAATCTAAGTTTATATGGTCAAAAAGTTGTCAAGAGGCCTTAGACATTTTAAAGGGTAAGTTAACCACTGCACCAATTCTTCGAGGCCCAGACTAGGCCCTCCCTTTTCACATTCATGTTGATGCCTCACACAAAGCCATAGGAGCAGCCTTAGGTCAAGTAGAGGAGAAATTTCCCTATGCCATATATTTTATCAGTAAGAACCTGTCAAAGGCTAAGCTAAATTATATTGTGACTGAAAAGGAACTCTTGGTTGTTGTGCATTCATTAAACAAATTTAGGCATTACATTACAGGCTACCAAACATTTGTGCATAATGACCATGCTACAATCAAATATTTAATGAAAAAACCAGATGTGAATGCTAGAATTATAAGATGGTTACTTTTATTACAGTAGTTTGATCTAACTATTGTTGATAAGCCTGGTAAGGAAAATTTTGTTGCAGATTTTCTATCTAGGATGGATCTTCCTGCAAATGAAGAAGGAATGGTGGATGACCAGTTACCAGACGAGCATTTGTTTTCTATTTCAGTTCTCTCCCCATGGTTTGCTGATATAGCAAACTATTTGGTATCAGCACAGTTCCCATCAAACTTGCCCTCCAAAAAAAAGAGAAAAATAGTCAGGAAAAGTGCCCCCTTCACTTGGATTGGGGGCAATCTTTTCAAACTTGGCCTAGATCAAATCTTGAGAAGGTGTGTAAGGGAAGAGGAACTTTGTGACATCCTTATGACTTGTCATGGTGGGCCTTGTGGAGGTCACTTTGCAACAAAGAGGATAGCATTCAAAGTGTTACAAGCAGGCTATTATTGGCCCACTCTTCATCAGGATGTGAAGAAGTACATTACTCAGTGTGATCAGTGCCAGAGGATGGGAAAGCCTACTCCAAGAGATGAAATGCCCCTACAACATCAAGTGACTTTCGAGCCATTTGACAAGTAGGACATGGACTTCATTAGGCCTATCAACCCTCCTTCAAATAAAAAACAATACATTATTTTGTGCACTGATTATTTGACTAAGTGGGCTGAAACCAAGGCAATTAAGGCAATAATAGAAGAGAAGGTGGCTGAGTTCCTAAGGGAGAATGTATTCTACAAATTTGGGTACCCTAGAGAGCTAGTCACGGAAAGGCATCCATTTTACCTCCAACATGATTGAAGAACTTCTCAGCCATCACAAAATTAGGCATAGGACCTCCACTCCTTATCATCCACAAGCTAATGGGCAAGTTGAGGTGACGAACAGGGCACTGGAGATCATCTTAACCAAGGTAGTGAGTAGCAGTAGGAAGGATTGGGCAGAGAGACTAGTTAAGGCCACCTGGGCCTATAATACAACATGGAAGACCACCACTGGATTTACACACTATGAGCTGGTCTTGGAAAAAGGCTTTGTTTTCCATTGAGTTTGAATATAATACATTGAGGATGGCAACACAACTATATTTGGATCTCAGTCATGCATAGAAAGAAAGATTGTTCCATTTGAATGGCTTGGATGAATTTAGAATGCAGGCCCTCCTACATACAGAGATAGTTCAACTTCAGAGGAAGATCTGGCATGATAGACATATTACGAAGAAGCAATTTCAAGAGCGCAATTGGGCATTGTTATATGATTCTAGGTATAAAGACTTCAAGAGCAAGCTAAGTACAAGATGGCTCGGACCTTATGTGGTGGAAATATGCCATGATAATGGTTTAGTGCAAATCAGGACCATAGATGAAGAATCCATTCCATTGCTTGTTAATGGACACCGATTGAAAATGTACAAGAGGCCTGTATCAAAACAAGAGTTCATATAAAATATCAATAAGACAGTGATGATGGTGGAGCAAGTTCCAGCTCCTCCTCATCAGGTCACTAAAAAAAATGGAGGATTCAGGTGAAAACCTCCATGAGGTTCCTGAGTCCCATCTTTGGTTTGAAAACCTCGTGAGGTGGCCCAGTGATGAGAAAAAATAAAAATAAAAAAAATAAGAAGATCCCTGGGTGAAAACCTTCCTTGAGGCGCTCAAGGCAAACATCTAGGGTTAAAACTTCTCTAAGGAAACCTAGGTGTTTTTCAAAGAAAAGAAAACAAAAAAAGACATAATTGTTATTTGCAGGTGGGCGAGAAAGAAAATCAAGGAGAAAAGAGAAGATCCAAATGGAACCCTGCCCCACATATATTCATCTCCTCCACTCCTTACCATGCATCGCTCCATCAATTCCATTGTTTTTTCACTTCATTGCTTCAATTTAGGCGCAGACTGTGTTTTCTACAATCGTCAGCTACAGGTCTTCACTAGGATGATCTAGGAGCTCCAGACAGTAGACAACAGACAACAGATGAGGAATAAGAATGACCATGTAGCAAATAAACAACGCAGCACCTTTGATCTTCGACAACTGCAGCATGGCATCGACACCACAGGTAAGTATCCCACTCACTCTGTAGAAATTTTGAATAATATGACACTTATTCACAGAGATTATCCTGATTATACACTATTGCAGAATGCATGCATAATACATAACCTCCTCTACGCTGATCATCAATTTTACGGAATTAAAAACAATGAAACATCAATCGCATGCGCACATTAACACAGTATGTAACCCGGGGAAATCATACAGCTGAAAACCCCCAACTATCTGTATATTATAATGATTGAGAACATGTAACAATACATAGTACAATACTCTTCACAAGTACTTAGTACTATCTCCACCTGTTACACACAAACTAGCTCAGATCTGAATCAATCACAGGTTCAAATCTCCTCCGCTGCTTGCCTGCCTCCACTGCGCAATCCTGCATGAGAATAGATGAGTATGGCTGATCCAAACTCGTATTTCTCTTGGCTGAACCACGCAATCCTCATTGGAAATACTCAATCCATTGATTGTGCAAATCTCATGCACAACTATAGTTACAACTGATAGCAATCTCAACCTCTAACACCTGTCTCCACTTAACTGTCCATGCACTGAGTTAACTGATGTATTCTTTAGTTTCTTTATGAGTTAATAATTAGTGAATTAATTAATAATTAATTTACATCACTCATCGCTAGTGTATTCTGCAGTTAGACTAAATACAACTAGTTCAACCAAGTCAAACTGAACACAACTCCATCAACTCCTCAATCAACTCCACCAAACTCAACCACTTGAGTTCTAACTGAAGTCCACCATGCAATAGCTCAACTGACCCATAAGAAAAGCGTATTTCCTTCTAACAGTTGCATGTGCCACATTCGTAGCTCGAACTAAAGTGCTCCAAGAGGATAAGATAATGTTTATAGTCCAAATATTATTAAGAGCTAATAATATTCGACTGTTCTATTTTTAGCCTGACAATCTAAAAATAGACTCCGCCCATATGTCTAAAAATATAAGTCCATCTATTTTTACCAACATGACCAATCATCCACAAATAGCATCCTGCAACTCATAGACCATGATCCATATGTCTAAAAACAGACATAGTCTAAAAATAGACTTTGCGCCAAAAATAGCCTGCGGGCCCACTTAGTGAAGGCGACTCCTTTCCACTAAGCTCCATCATCTTGTTGCATTTTCAACACTCCCTCTCAACAAGATATGGATTATCTACAACCCCTATCCTGCAACTCTGGAATGTCCTGCATGCAACATATTTTCCCGGTCCACTTGCTCCAACAACACTTGGAACAAAAACACTCCCAACTCACCACTATGTTGGGCTAGGAACATACTCTGATGCTGAAGCTCTACCTGTTGCTGACAAGTGCTCCCTCTCTGACATTTGCACTAATGCAACATCTCCATGCATCTCGGACCATTGCACACTTCTCTGTGCCACCTACCATTGTGCAAAACACTTGTGCCTCTCGCATTGCTACAGCCTGCTAGCTATGCGCTGTCCTGGGATTCCCTACACTGTCGCTCTCTCTGCCGCTCCATCCACACCTGTCTCTACCCAATCAGTCAGTTCCTTCTACTCCACATTGGGGCTCCCATAGCAAGGTCTCATCCAAGAGGTTGGGTACCTCAAGGATCCTGCCCCTCCTCCTTGGGACGATCACTCTATATCGCCCCACCTCCTACCTGGAGGTATGGCTGCATGTGATCCCTCAGCCCACCTGGCTTGAAGTTTCCCCCTACTGGAGGTCTCTACATGAGTAGATGTCTCTACTCGATCTCCTCTCAACTTCCCTTGTTGTGGTTGCTCCACAACCTCCTGAAGCTGCTACACCATTCGTGGCTCCTCCACAATCGTCTGAGACTTCTTCTGGCTCTGCATGTTGAGAGGTAATATACGCTCCCTCTCAACCACCAAGTCTCCATCAGTTTCCTCACTGCTCAAGGCTTTGCATGCATCTTGAACCTCAAGAGCATATAGGTTCTTGACCCATGAACCAATCTGCTTCACCTGTCTAGTGATGATGTGTCTAAGGAAAACCTTTCCCTTACTGAAGACTACATCATAGCCTCTGTCTTCCAGCATCGCGATCGACACCAAGTTTCTCTTCAGTCCTGGTACATACTTGACATTGGTCAAGGTAAGGCGAGCTCCATGCTCCCTCTGAAAAATAATCGTGCCTACACCTGAGACACTATACTTCTCATCATTACCCATCCCTATGAGTATCTGGAGATCTTTCTCCTCTAAAGTACTGAACAAACTCTTGTCACTGGTCATGTGAAAAGAAGCTCCATTGTTAAGAAACCAACCACTTCCCACCATGGATGAAACCATGCATGCGAAGAGTGTGAAATCCAACTCAAACTGTGAAGCAAGTGCCTCACCTTCAGATCCTTCCCCGAATCCCTTCTTGGATTTCTTCTTTGGGCAATTAGTAGCATAATGGCCCAACTCATGACAATGAAAGCATCGCACTTTCGATTTGTCAACCTTCTTCCCATCATTGGAAGAACTAGATTCGGAAAGAGAACCCTTCTCCTTCCCCTTCTTTGCTTTGGCAACCAAAGCACAATCTTCTTCATCAGATGCCTTTGATGAAGATTTGTCCCTGGTATTCCGCCTAATCTCCTCTTGCACAAGATCTGACCAAAGTCTCTCCCATCCAGGAAATTTCTCCCGACCATTGACAGAGTCCTAATAGGAATGCCAACTCTTCGAAAGACCAAGGAGAGCCAAGCTCACCAAGTCCTCATCATCGACAGTCATCCCCACAGTTCCCAACTCATCCCTGCATTGAGTGAACTTCGTGAGATACTTGGGCATATTGTCTCCTTTCTCACACTTAATGTTTCTAAGTTTATCCTTGAGCGCCAACTTCCTCTGGTTGCTCTTTCTTTGGAATAGATCTATCAATTCTTTCCACATCAAGTATGGAGAAGCCTTTCCATGCAGGTTGGACACAATGTGATCCTTCACGCCCTCCAACAGAATCCTTCAACACTTTGTTGTCTTCTTTTGCCAAGCCTCAACTTGCGCAGTATCAATAGGCTTTGGGACCTCAGCCTCTATGAACTCCTTCAGCCCATTATCATCTAACACCGCCTCCATCTTGTCTTTCCATGCAATATAATTTGAGATGCCCTCAAGAGCATACTCCAATCGCAATCCGTTGAAATACATTTCAACTTTGACACCAAGAAAACACTGTTTCAAATTCGAATTCCACTAGCTCAAAAACTCAACCGCCTCAGATCTAAAATTCGTGAAAACAAAGTATTTATCATACAGAGATTGACTGTATGGGATTTTACTGGATATCTCACCTTCCAAAGGAAGGATGAATCCAGAGGCTACCTGGCCAGATTACAGACTCTGCCTGAAGAAATAAAACGTAAACACTTTCTGAATAATAGATCTGATGATCAACTCTACTCTGATACCATGTAGAAATTTTGAATAATATGACACTTATTCACAGAGATTATCCTGATTATACACTATTGCGGAATGCATGCATAATACATAACCTCCTCTACGTTGATCATCAATTTTGCGGAATTAAAAACAATGAAACATCAATCGCATGCGCACATTAACACAGTATGTAACCCGGGGAAATCATACAGCGGAAAACCCCCAACTATCTGTATATTATAATGATTGAGAACATGTAACAATACATAGTACAATACTCTTCACAAGTACTCAGTACTATCTCCACCTGTTACACACAAACTAGCTCAGATCTGAATCAATCACAGGTTCAAATCTCCTCCGCTGCTTGCCTGCCTCCACTGCGCAATCCTGCATGAGAATAGATGAGTATGGCTGATCCAAACTCGTATTTCCCTTGGCTGAACCACGCAATCCTCATTGGAAATACTCAATCCATTGATTGTGCAAATCTCATGCACAACTATAGTCACAACTGATAGCAATCTCAACCTCTAACACCTGTCTCCACTGAACTGTCCATGCACTGAGTTAACTGATGTATTCTTTAGTTTCTTTATGAGTTAATAATTAGTGAATTAATTAATAATTAATTTACATCACTCATCGCTAGTGTATTCTGCAGTTAGACTAAATACAACTAGTTCAACCAAGTCAAACTGAACACAACTCCATCAACTCCTCAATCAACTCCACCAAACTCAACCACTTGAGTTCTAACTGAAGTCCACCATGCAATAGCTCAACTAACCCATAAGAAAAGCGTATTTCCTTCTGACAGTTGCATGTGCCACATTCGTAGCTCGAACTAAAGTGCTCCAAGAGGATAATATAATGTTTATAGTCCAAATATTATTAAGAGCTAATAATATTCGACTGTTCTATTTTTAGCCTAGTAGTCTAAAGATAGACTCTGCCCATATGTCTAAAAATAGAAGTCCATCTATTTTTACCAACATGACCAATCATCCACAAATAGCATCCTGCAACTCATAGACCATGATCCATATGTCTAAAAATAGACTTTGCGCCAAAAATAACCTGCGGGCCCACTTAGTGAAGGCGACTCCTTTCCACTAAGCTCCATCATCTTCTTGCATTTTCAACACACTCACTCATATGCATAATTTGATAAAAAATTGTAAAGGCTACGAGGTAGTTTGTTTATAAGTGAAAATGTGGCCAGTTAACTTGGCCACTTCGTTCAGTCATCACATAAAAAACTGGAAGTCCTCTCACACGTGGTCGCAGTCAACTCAAAGATAGAGGAGGAGTAGGACAAGAAGTGGTTAACTATGGATCTACGAGGTGGGAGCTGATTACGAGGAGTGGGAAACAAAACATCGTTTGCATGCATTCATGCATTCCACCTCCTTGAAACTCCCTCACTCAAGTCGTGCTTATAACTCTAGCCACCCACCAGAAGCAAGGATCCATCATTCTGCAAGAGAATTTCTATAGGAGCATGCACAGGAATTCCTACAAGAACAGTCTACAGGAGCAGTCTACAAGATAGGCAGAGAGGGGTTCAAGAGGGAATATCATGAGAATTGTCCACTGCCACCATTCTAAAGAGGTAAGATCTAAAAATCTATACCCATTTACAATCAAATGAACTAGAAATTCTCTAAAAGCTAGTGGATTTAACAACTGTGGGAGGTGAATTACATGCACAGGAAACTCTGTTTTCTCCTAAATTTAAAATTCTTGTGTCAAAACTCTCATCTCCTCCTCAAGCCTCACAAGCAAGATGACAGGAGGGTTTAATAGGAAAGAACCCACAAACACTGTGAGGATACAACAACACCCCCAAGTGCTTGAAATATTTATAAGACACCAATGGATGGGGGTTTTCGAAAAATTCACAGGGTATGATGATGAGGTGGCTCAAGAATTTGCTCATTCCCTCATTCCACACACCAGAATCCATGCCACTGTTATATTTAGAGGGCTCACTATAGATCTCACCCAAATCTCATCAGTAGGGTCACCACACTTCCCCTAGGAATTCCATGGAGAAAAGAAGAAAAAGCAGACAGTCAGGTGGCAAAAAGGAAATTCTTTTTAGAGGGTGAAGAACCCACAGAGGATAAAAATGGAGTAAGGAGGGACAATCTTCCATACCCATGTAGTGAGGTAGGTTACCAACTCATCAAATATATCTCATGTGAGGGTAGATGCAGTGGTGTTTATGGCTACCATTTTAGAATGCTTGAAGAATTAAGATTTGGGGTAGAAACACTAGTTCACCAAAGACTCAGCATACCCTATTTCTTGATGTAATCACTCATAGACTCCAGCAACAAAGTAAAGGAAGGGAATTCCCAACAATTGGCTTGCCATGGGTTGATCAGGATCCTCATTGAGGATGCCCTCCAAAACCTCGAGATCCCTATAATATGGTCAGTCTTCAGGGACTTACCAACAGAGGATGGCATCAAAACCCTCACCTATAATGTTAGTCCTTATGTTAGTGAGGTGGAGTCAAAGCAAGAAGAAGAAGATACAAAGCTATATGGGGATGAGATGGATGAAGAAGAAACTAATACAGAGGAACATGATGAAGCAAAAAATAAGGAGGATGATGTTGAAACAAAGGAGGAAGCGAAGGAAGAAACTGATGGATATAAGAAAGAACAGCAAGAGGTAGAAGATAAGAAAACAGAGAGGAAGAAGGCATTGAAACAGAAGGGGAAGAACACGAGGAGGATTCTCCTAGGGTGTCTCTAGAGGCCCCTGAGAGGGAGGCAACAATTGCCTTCACTACTCTAAGCACCCCAGTCAAGAAAAAAGGGAAAAGGAGGAAAACCCCTCTATATTTCAGAACAAGAAAGAGCAAAAGAATCAAACAAGGGAAGCCACAAATATCAACAAAAATCCCTATTGAGATTGAATATTCCCCTACACCAAGGGACAAAGAAGCAATAATGAGAGATCGACTTGAGAGGGAAAATGCATGGCTAAGAGGATAGCTGCAGGAAAGGGAAAACCAACTAGCATGTATTGTCAGCCTCTCCTTGGAGGTTTTACAGTGTAGGATGTTGGTGGGCTCCAGTATTGTAGCAATAATGCTACAACTCCTGGAACTCCCTTCTTTAATTTTATCAACCCGGTAGTTTGTAACAAACTTGGAAGCGACGGTGTTCTATGCACAAGTACTAGCTCTTGCCGCAGCTGTCACTTGGTCAGCTGGCACAAGTCCGCTAGGGGCTCAAGCCAACTTCTATGAGCTCTTAGAAGAAGATTTTTAACTAATGGACGAAAGCTAACTCAAAGGAAGCTAATCTACTTGCGGAAAGAAACTGAAAGCCAAAAAGAAATACAAACCCTAGCAAACCCTAGCAAACCCTAATTCTACCAACTAGTCCTACTGATGCAAAAATGAGAATGCAAACTACGAGAAGAGATGCCATTACTTCTAGGAAGGTAAAATGCATGTGTCTAAGTTATCACTATCTGAAGAAAACATCTTTTTGTATTTTTGTTTAAGTTATTAGAATTATCATGCATGTGCTTTTAACTAGTTTTCCACTGTGCAGGGATGGATCAAGGGATGAAATGCTTTGGGAAAGGTTGGGATGGTACAGAGAGGGTCTAAGGGATCCCTAACATTCTTTCTGAGAGTTTCACAAAGTCTGGATGCCATGCAACCGTGTTTATGAACTTCTACAGGAAGTCTGCAGGGGTTTCTACAGGAAGTTCTGTAATTCTTCTACAGGATGTTTCGTGATTGGGTTTTTGACTGATAGGTGAGTGGGAGAGAATGCATGAATGGGTAGGGAGGTAGGGTAGGGGCCTGGACTGACCCAATGACTGAGGGATGAGGTGATGAGAGGGTGTGGAAGTCTAGCTTGCATCAAAGAAGGTTTAGGCAATGGAAAGGCAAGAAGGTAGGGTTACGTGGCAAAAGAGCAGATGGGAGATGAGGAAACAGACTTGGTGATGGAGGAGCTGATCTGGACGAGGCTCAGATGAACGAGGAGGTGATGAAGGTGCCCTGCATAGTGTTTACCTGATCAAACCAACTACGTCTTGCATACAATCAAAATATTAGATGATCTATCTAACAGTTTAATGAGATCAGTGAACAGCAACCTTATTCATGACAAGAATCACGTACAACATGTGAACAAAACATTATCAAAGAGATATAAACGCATGACTAACTCCTACCAATCCATCCTAAACATAAAAAGCTACTTTAACCAACAAAAACAACCAAAATAACAAAGCAAGATCTAAAGAGCAGATTTTATTTTAAGAACGCAGCAAACACACATAAAGATAAACAAGGGAGGTACTGGGCGCTTGAGATGGGCCCAACCCCAAGAGCTACAGCCTCCCAAGAGAGATTTAGAGCTGGTGCAAAGCTGAATTCATCTTTATTAATCAAGAATGAAGAGTTACATCAAAACTGTCCACAAGGAGAGCTTGAGAATGAGCTGAAAGCAAAGCTAATCTATTGCATACAAATCGAATTACAAAATGACTACAACAAGGCTATGAAATGACTAACTACTAGCTACTATCTACTGGCTAACTAGCTAACATCCACTGGCTACACTGGCTAACCAAAATGAGGCCCTAAGCCTTCTTATTTATACAAATTGAGGACCCAACAGTCCTCCTAAACTTTAGGGACTCAGCTGCCCAAAACTTGGAGTTAACAGCAGTCCTACTTGACTTGCTTGGCTGCCCTTGTGCTGATTGATTCGGTGGCCCTTGAACTCCAAGCTGATGGTGGAGAATTCGAGGTAAGGGCCCATAAATGAAGGGGACACCTTCCTACAAATCCTCTAGCTTGTTCTCCCACGAATTTGGCTGCCAAGTGCTCATTAAGACCTTCAATTTTGTCTCCAAGTTGACCAAAAAGGCTACACAAAGCACCCATTAGACTTGTTGGCATAATGACTAACCAAATTCACTCTATTAGCATAAAAATAATCAAAAACATGCAATAAACCAATGAGAATGGTGGATTAAGTCAAATTAGGAGGTTGAATGAGCCCAAATAATTGTACATTTTTGGGGCTCATCAGATGCCAGCTAAATCCTATGCTCTTTACCTCAGAGAACAATGGTTGCAATTTCAAATTAAAACACTAGCACAAAGGGGCACCATTCCATTTCAGGACTACAAGCAGTTTATTGATCTTTGTGACCAAAGTACACTAGAGGATAGGGCCAAAATGGCTGAGTTTTACTTGCACAACATGGCCCTCACAGACATGAATGTTTGGGATCCTAATGCTGAGATAGGAGATATACAATTAATGGCTTTGGCATCATGGATGAACCATGAGGAGTCAAGGGCTGCAGAGATGAAAAGAATATTGGCCAAAGAGAAAAATGAACCTATTTTTATCAGAGATAAACAATCAAATCCCATGGCCCTAATCAGCACCCATAATCTAATTGCAAATGATCCTCAGTTGGAACCTAGATATCTTGCTGCCCAAGAGCAAGAAATTTCACATTTTGAGGATATGTTTAGGCTGCTAGGAGAAGATAGTATACATGCCTGCTTAAGGAGATGGAACACACCACCACACAGCTTGAAGATCAGAGAATATCACTCCCCTAAAAGGTTGAGAGTGGCACTAAATATGACACCAATGTATAAGCAATCAATACAAAGGTTGAAGGTCAATTGGATAGGCCTAAAACTCAGTCCACCACTACTCCTAGGGATGCTAGAAGGGAGAAAAGAAGAAGAGGAAAAGAGGTAGTGGGAAGAAGTAGAAAGGAAAGCAGGCTTCTATGAACAAGAAGAAGAGACCACAACAGAAGCATGGGATGTCAGAGAGGCTACTAGAGCCATGAAGGACATGGACATTGACTAAGTTGCTCAAAGGATGAGCAACACTTTCAGTAGGGGTGATGATGAGCATCATCATTGGGTAATTATATGGGCCTTAATTCACCTCCTAGCTTAGTCAAACCAATTATTCTCACAACTTATTGCATACTTTTGATCATATTTTGTTTATGAGATGAGTTAGAGTTAGATATTTTTCTTTGTGGTCTAATGTGCACTTAATTTGGGATTAAAGGATAAAACCAAGGAATTTTATCAAAGACCTTGGTCAAAACTCGAATGGGACAAGGGAGAGGAATTATAGGAGGGAAATCCTCCTCATTTACTACACCCCATTCGAATATTCCTATATCAACTCGGAGTGCAATCAGCCAAATCATGAGGACTAGAAGGCAGCTGAGCAAGTGGAAGTCAAAGCACCAGTTTATATCTAGTATGGGAGTCGAGCCTCCCTAATTTTAAGGAAGTTGTTGGAGACTTCAGATGCATAAGTAGAGAGGCCTAGGACCTCAGCAAGATTTAGATTTTTTATTGTAAAACTTTACTCTATTTTCGAGCTACAAGACTTGTGACAGTTTTTGATGTAATCCATTGTTTTGATAATAAGAATGAGTTTTGTTTTGAGCCAGCACTGAGTTAACTCAGAGGGCTAAAGCTATTGGGTTAGGACCCAACCCTAGCAGCTAAGGCTCCTCTTTATTGTACATGTATGTTAGCATAGATTCATGGTTTAATCATTCATTTGCTTAAGTAGCTGCATTTCCATTACAACAATGTAGTGTAGATTGGTTGTGTTTTAGTTTTCTTCCATTTGTGCCTTTTTCTTCAGTTAGCAGGTTAGCAAAGATTATACCCGTAGATTTCCTTTCACAACAACCCTGACCAACAACCATCAACTGTGTGTCGCATAGCTTCTTCATAGTCATTTCAACGTTTGACTTTATGCACTCCAAATCTCCACCGTTGATCTGTCTAGCTTGATCCAACGGCTATCGCATCATCTCAATACTATATGCACTCCAAATCTCCACTGTCGATCTATCTAGATTGATCCAACAGATATCGCGCAATCTCGCACGGATTCTTGCACGACTGATATCCGCCCGAGAGCACGCGAGAAAAGTGGTTTTCTCGTGCTATGTGTCACCCAGTTAGGCTAATCGCGTAAAATTTTGGAATTCCGCTTACAGCTTTGAGGGCGCGCGAGAAACTACTTACCACCTACGGAAACCTGCTCCATCATTCTGCACATTTTTTACCCTTTTGTCGCCACATGACTTGATTTAATCCATCCATCTATTCACTTCATCTCTGCAATAAGATCTCTGTCGCTCATCTTCTGATTAGTCTTGTTCTTCCATCTCTTGACTTAACCTCTTGCGATAAGATCTCCGCCATTCATCTTCCGATTAGTCTTGTTCGTCCATCTCTTGACTTAACCTCCCGCGACAAGATCTCTGCCATTCATCTCTTGTTAGTCATGTTCGTCCATCTCTTAACTTAACCTCCTGCGATAAGATCTCCACCATTCATCTCCCATTAGTCATGTTCGTCCATCTATTGACTTAACCTCTCGCGATAAGATCTTCGTCATTCGTCTTCCATTAGTCATGTTCGTCCATCTATTCACGTAATCTCCTGCGATAAGATCTTCACCACGCATATTCCATTTGTATTGTTCGTTGATCGATCCAACGGTTCCCATGCATTGTTGCTTTGTTACATCCTCCTTTCACTGATTTCGATTTCTGCTTGCTCTCTCGCTTGACTCCTTGCATGATTGATTTTACCAAAACACCAAAAATGCAAACACAGACTTATTTTAGTCTCCTTGCTTACGCATTAGTTTGGTTTGATGCTCTTTACTTCTGTAACCTAGATAGTAGCATTAGGTTATTGTTGATTTAGAAATTCTGCTTAGTTTAGCTATTTAAATGGTTAATTAGGATATGGTGTGATTTAGCATTACATGTTGTTTTCTTCGTTACTGCAGTAAAGTAATCTCTCTTAGAATAGATTTTCTCTTCTTCCATCAAAGAATCGAGATTCTTCTGACTCTATAGAAGTCTGGCTTGGAACCCCTAGGGTCTCTTGTCAGATGAACAAGTGACAACAGGCAAGACCTTCACTTCTACTTGTGCATATAGCACTGTCACCTCCAAGTTTGTATGAATCCCAGGTTGATAAGTAAAGCTGGTAGCCCAGGAGTTCCAGCATCCTTGCTACAATACTGTCGATCATTACACATCACCAATATAGTTGTCCATATCCCACATCATCCTCTAAAAATCTCACGTCACCATCAATTGAGGCACCAAGAAAATATCATCAAACTAGGGCACAACATCATCAAGATAGAAGGTGTGTCTACCACTATAAAGGGCCCCTAAGTGATCTATTGCATCAATTACCATTAAGAGAAGTGTAATGTCCATCAAGAAGATATAATGCCAACCTAGGGGCATCATATCATCTTAAGGATACTTCGTCTCTCAAGTCAACATTTTAGCATCAAGATCAACATCCAAGGTCCTAGAGCTAGAAGAGGGCCACATCATTAGTGTTAGGTCCTAATCAAAGATGACCCTCTTAAAGGGGCTCCAACATCCTCCATCGAGTATCCTACATCATCATGGAATGTGACTAGACATACTCTACAATGTGCTAATGAATCATCACTTATCCCTCACGGGATTCTAGCTGCACGTATAAGAACCACCCAACACATATTCAAGGAATCAAGTGAGATCAACAAAATGGGTACATGAACCATAAAAGCATCAAGGTGGACCATATTTAATGTTAAAACCACCAAAGTACTTTACGCAAGTATCAACTTCAATTTCGATAAAAAAAATTAGGATAATCAAATTCTAAAAAAATTATTTTTGTTTTTCCATTTCTAGATTACTCACATCGATTTTTTTTCGATTGACGTTTCGAGCAATCAAGTTTATCTCATCCTACACCTGATGGATCAAAACATCGACTGAAAAAACTTCGATGTGAGTAATCCAACGACCCACACTTGATGGCTCGAAACGTATACGGTGAGTAATCCGGAAATGGAAGAACAAAATTACTCTTCTCACAGAAGCCTCCACTTCGAGAAAAATTTTATTGTTAAAATATTCATTTTACTACATATTTTTGTAGAAAATATGATGGTAGGTTAACCCGATAATGCAATATAAATCAAAGCAAAATACTATAACCTACTTCTACTATCAATTTGCGGAAGCTTAAAGATCGAGTTGAACAATATAACCAAAAGAAGAAGAATCAATTAGATAATACACATGAAAATACTTTGGGGAAAGCCTCAGCTAAAAACCCCACTATCTGTATTATCATACAAGGTGGAAATACATAGGAATCATACAAAGCCTGAGCTCTCATAGCTAGCCAGCTCTCAGTACAATACTCACAGATGCTCACAGGAAATCTTGGCTACTCTCTTGCCTTCCTCTGCCCTCCAAGCTCTTATTTCCTTGCGTTGTTCCTTGTGGCTGATCTCCTTCAACCAAGTGGAACACTCTATCACACACTGTCAGAACTGCACAATCCTCAAGGATGATGCCTTGACTGCATGCATGAGTTTTCTTTATAAGAAAACACATGCAACTGATAGTACATTTTCCTTGACTTTAATCTCAACTGGGTCTTTCTCAAAATAGACATGCATGAGTTTCTGATGAGGGAATCTTCAGTTAACTGGAGTAGCACTAGTTAAGTGCATGCATGCATCAACTGACTGTTAACTCACCATTAGTTCCTCAAACAGTTTGGAACTAATTTAACTGGACTTAACTCGGTAAACTGAGTTAACTAATTACAACTCAAATATAACTCAATCTTATCTCCTTAATTTAAGGGATAACTCTTGCATGACTTCAAAAAGACTTCTAACTTGAATTTATCCAACTACTTAATTTAAAATAAATTAATTAATTATTTCCAAGTAGATGTTAAGCCTAAATTCAATTTTAATTCACAATTTAATTCAAGGACAAATTAAATTGTAATATTCTTGTTGCCATATTTCAACACTCCCTCTCAACAAGAAAGGGATTATCTGCCACCCCGATCCTGTCTCTATGGAACTCGAATTTACACTTTGACAATGCCTTTGTCAAAATGTCAGCATCTTGCTCCTCTGTCAAAATATACTGCAGCAACATGATCCTCTCAACCTATGAAAATCCATGGACAACAAATCTTGCCTTATGCTTCTCCACACTACCATCAGCAGCTTACTTTACCTTGTAAAGCCAATGGGAACTCACAACTGACTTATTCTTCGGTCTCAGAACCACGTCCCAAACATTGTTACGAACTATGGAGTCATACTCCTCCACCATAGCATCAACCCAAATCGGTTGTTGCACTGCTTCCTCAAAGGAAGATGGCTCGGTCTTAACACATTCCCCAGCAAGGGCCATGTATCCAGTGTACCTCTCACGTGACCTCCTCTGTTTGCGTTGAGAAGATGGTGCTCCCACATTATCTCTCGCATCCTCCAACTATCTGTCAGCTTCTCTTGTGCGCTTTCATCCATCCCTAGAAGACTCTGCTTGAGTGGATGTCTCCACTCCTGGAACCTCTACATGTGGCTTCTCTGCATCAGTCTGAGGCTCCTCCTCCTTAGGAACCCACAGTTCCTCCACAACCTATAGTTGGAGCTCCCTCTCAAGGGAAACTCGCATGACCTTCTGCTCATCAAACTTGAGATCTCTACGAACCATTGTCCTCTGACTGGTAGACAAGTACACCCTAGTTATGAGGCGTATCAATGTACCCCACAAATATCCCCAACTCGGCTATCAGCTCAAGCTTCTTATGTGCATCCTTTGTCACATGGAAATATATCGATGAGCCAAAGATCCTGAAGTGACCCACATCTGGTCTCTTACTGGAGAAATCTTTCTTTGGTGTCTTCATCCCAAGAACGCGGTGTGGGCTTCTATTCTACAAATATACCGTTGTGTTGCATGCCTCAGCCCACAAGTTAAGTGGTAGGCCTTGGTCATGCAGCATTTCCCGTGCTACCCCTACTATAGTTCTGTTCTTCCTCTTGGCCACCCCATTTTGCTATGGGTTATGAGGTGTCGTCAACTCTCCTTTAATTCCTTCCACTGCACAGAAGTCCTTAAACTCTTGAGAGACATATTCTCCACCATTTTCTCTTCTCAAGGCCTTGATCTTCTTCCCTGACGCTTTCTCGACCAAATATTTGAAATCACAAAAGTTTGTGAAAGTTTGGTCCTTCTTCTGCATGAAATAAATCTATCATTTACAAGAATAGTCATCAATGAAAATCACATAATACCTTTGCTTCACTGTGGATGTCGTTAATAATGGTCCACACAAATCAGTATGAACTCGCTCTAAGATAGCCTTTGCTCGACTGTCTCGATCATGAAAGGAAGAATTGGTGTACTTTCCCAAGGTACAACCTTTGCATGTGTCAACTTACTCAAGTTTACCTTCGGGAAGTCCTGTAGATATCTGTTGCATTATCTTCAAAGCCCAATGATGCAAATGGCCCAACTGCTTGTGCCACAACTCGCCAATGTCTTAGCTTTGCATCAATTCTTCTTTCGTACTCAATGCTGCACAATCATATACCTCTAGTTTATAGAGATTCTTCACCTGAATCCCTATCCTCTTGGTCTTACCCGTGGCTATGTGTCTTAGGAACACATTTCCTTTACTAAAGAAAACAACGTACCCTTTTTCCTCCAACATCATGACCGATACCAAGTTCTTCTTCACTCCAGGCACATACATCACATCTGTCAAGGTGAGAGGAGCTCCATTCTCCCTCTCAAAAGCAACCGTGTCCACACCTGAAACACTATACCTTCCGTCGTCACCCATCTCTATGCGCATCTTGAGGTATTTCTCCTCCAAGGCACTGAATAAATTTTTATCACCGGTCATGTGGAATGAGGCTCCACTGTCAAGATACCAGACACAACCCATCATCGATGACACCATGCATGTGATGAGGGTAAAGTCCATTTCGAACTAAGAGGCCAATGCCTCACCTTCTGATCCTTCTGAGGATCCCTTCTTGGACTTCTTCGATGGGAAATTAGTCACATAATGTCCCATATTGTGACAATTAAAGCATCTTACTTTAGACAGGTCACCCTTCTTCCCTCCATGAGAAGAATTTGATTTGAAATGGGAAGCCTTCCCCTTCCCTTTCCTTGCCTTAGTTGCTAAGGCCATATTTTCTTCATCATCATTCTTGGATTAAGAACCATATTGTGTGCTCCTCCTGACCTCCTCCTGCATAAGATCCAACCACAGTCGTTCCCAATCCAGTACTTTCTCCCTTCCATTCACAGAGTCCTGGTAGCTATTCCAACTCTTTGGAAGGCCAAGGAGAGTGAGGCTCACCATATCATCATCAACATTAGTTATTCCCACACTGCCAAGCTCATCTCTGCAGGTGGTGAGCTTGTTCAGATATGTGGAAATAGTATCGCCCTTCTCCATCTTGATTCTTCGAAGCTTATCCTTGAGCGCCAATTTCTTATGGTCACTACTGTTCTGGTAGAGATCCTTCAATGTCTTCCACATTGAAAATGGAGTATCCTTCCCATGGAGACTCGAGACAATATGGTCTCAAACTCCCTTAAGGATGATCCGTCTCACCTTCACCACATACTTCTTCCACTCAGCCAACTCTTGTGCATTAGTTGAAGCTGGCTTTGGGATTTCTTGATCAATGAATTCCTTCAAGCCATTGTCTTCTAATACACCCTCCATTATATATTTCCATGCTATGTAATTCGAGCTACCTTCCAAGGCATACTCAAATCTCAAGCCATAGAATGCCATTGGCCAACCTTAAAGTATGATATGAACTCGATTTGCACTTGCAACCCCGAACTTCAAACTTCGAATTCTCTTCTCAGTATATTGTTCACAACTATGATACCATGTAGATAATTTCTACAAATCTAGCTTTGATACCATGTAGAAAATCTGATGGTAGGTTAACCCGGTAATGCAATATAAATCAAAGCAAAATACTATAACCTACTTCTACTATCAATTTGCAGAAGCTTAAAGATTGAGCTGAACAATATAACCAGAAGAAGAAGAATCAATCGTACAATACACATGAAAATACTTTGGGGAAAGCCTCAGCTAAAAACCCCACTATCTATATTATCATACAAGGTGGAAATACATAGGAATTATACAAAGCCTTAGCTCTCACAGCTAGCCAACTCTCAGTACAATCCTCATAGATTCTCACAGGCAATCTTGGTTGCTCTCCTTCCTTACTCTCTGCCCTCCAAGCTCCTATTTCCTTGCGTTGTTCCTTGTGGATGATCTCCTTCAAGCAAGTGGAACACTCCCTCACACACTGTCAGAACTACGCAATCCTCAAGGATGATGCCTTGACTGCATGAATGAGTTTTCTTTATAAGAAAACACATGCAACTGATAGTACATTATCCTTGACTTTAATCTCAACTGGGTCTTTCTCAGAATAGACATGCATGAGTTTCTGATGAGAGAATCCTCAATTAACTGGAGTAGCACTAGTTGAGTGCATGCATGCATCAACTGACTGTTAACTCACCATTAGTTCCTCAAATAGTTTCGAACTAATTTAACTGGACTTAACTCAGTAAACTAAGTTAACTAATTACAACTCAAATATAACTCAATCTTATCTCCTTAATTTAAGGGATAACTCTTGCATGACTTCAGAAAGACTTCTAACTTGAATTTCTCCAACTAATTAATTTACAATAAATTAATTGATTATTTCCAAGTAGCTGTTAAGACTAAATTCGATTTTAATTCACAATTTAATTCAAGGACAAATTAAATTGGAATATTCTTGTTGCCATGTTTCAACAAATTTTTAAGAAAGTATATTAAGTTATCAAATTTTTGCTAAATAATACAAATTTAACATAAGTTTAATTAAAGGCAAAAGTTGTATTCCTATTAGAATAGGGACTAACAAAGATGGGCCATTTGATATTAATTTTCACCAACTATTAATATTAGAGTGGTATTTATATTAGCCTTTAATTTTATAGTATTTCTTCGTTTCTTTTTTTTATTACTTCATTTTTTATCACTATAAGATATTAATGTTAATTTTAATAAAAAATGGGTAATTCCGTATGTATACCTTCGCGACATCTAAAAACTAAAACCAATGTAGATCATCTTAAACCCAGATCTATCAAGAATTGAGAACAATTTTTTTGTTATTTAAATCCATGTCATGTATTAATTCATTTATATTAAATGATGATCAAACGCCTCGAGTAATTTGACCACTATAGATGCTTGGTAAATCCATGTTTAAAATACATATGTTAAGTGTGTTTGATTTGTTAAAATAAATTTTCTTGTCAAAAAAAATAAAAATAAAAATCTAGACCAATAAAATTATTGTAAAATAAAATGAACAAACAATTGTGGCACTTCCTAGCTTCAGGGAGCTTCTAAAAATCAATTCCACTGAAGCCCATTTCTTTGTATCATTGTTGAAATAAATGGATGACCTCAAATGGGGAACATGTTTGTTTCCAACACATGGGAGGTTAAATCAAAGAGACCCACTCTACCTCCGATGATACATGCCTCACTTCTACTAAACCCTAATTTGAGTCTCCTCCAAGCCTCCCATACCTTTCCCTCCCTTGTATAACTCCCTGGTCAAAAAGTGGGACTCACAAAATGTCTTAAAAAGGGTAGTCACTAGACTTTGAGGGCACAAGCAAAGGAGAAGGTCAATATTCATAAACAATAGAGGGCACTACCATAAGGAATGCAATGCTCTCCCTTCACAATAATTTGAATTGTGTGAGATATCTTTTCCCTTCCGGACAGTGTTTCCAAGGTTCCTGACAAAGTTCAAACACAACGTTCAAACAAAGATTTGGTTTTCATCTAAAGGAACTTGTCGGACCCACATCATCTCTCCTTTTTATATTATTTTCTTTGTGTATTGTCGTCGTTTCAAAATAACAAACAAGAACTTTCTAAAGTTGGGCTTGTTAAATCTTCTATAACCAAGAATTTCATAGTCACATTATCTTGGCATGGGGACACGGGCATGTAATGCAGGAGAAAATAAACAAAACAAAACAAAACAAAAACAAAAACGAAAACATATTTTGGTGGAAAACAAGTAACCGGGAAACCTAGAGTTAGGGAAAATTACTTCAAACATATGAGAAGCAACATGTGGTTTCCAAATGCAAATATTGGGTTCTGTAATAAGGAGACTTTTGGAGGAGGGTTGGTGCATATCGTGGAACCACACTCTCCAAATCTCAAGAGGAGATAGAGAGTCCTACTCCAACACTCTTGCAGAGAATATAAGTGGGACTTGGAATCCCTTTCTACCGAGGTTTTCTCAAGCTAATGCATTTGGCATAAATGAGAGGTTGATTTTTGTGAATGCAAAGCAATACAAGGGGATTTTACAGCACAGACATGCCAAAAAACTGAGGCAGTCATAGAGAAAATAATCCACATGGACCTTACCAAAAGCAACTAAAAACAATACAATTGTCACTTGCAAAATGCATTTGTTAGTAGAAGAACAAGCAGATCAAGGTGTGGTTAATGGCAAAAATAAAGAGGTTTTATCGAAACAAGAGGAATATAGGCCAAAGCAAAGTGAAATTAAAGTTATACCAACAAACAGAGAGGAAAGCAATAAGGACACATACAGCCCCACAACCACTTTGTTGTTGTGGTCGTCGGAGCTCTATGTAAGTGAACTCATGAGCATGAAAAAAAGAATTGAGTTTATTGAGTTAAAGGGGAAACCTGGAGATCTCAAGTTGAAAGAAATTTTAGAATCCAAATAGAAACTTGAAAGGAGAAACAAGGTTCTCAAAGAGCTAGCAATAAACTTGCAAAACAATATGGAAAGAGGGCAACAAGAGTTGATCGCTTTAAAACGATAATTAGAACAAATGAAAGTAGTAGAAGAAAAATACACAGGAACAAGTAAAATTAGCAGAGAAAGTCTTACGGAAGAGTTTCAATCAACAATTGCAAACATGGAAATGATATAAAACAAACTAAGACAACAAATAGAATAGGAAAAATCTTGGGTTGAAGTGTAAAGGAGTCATTGGTTGAGAAAAAAAACCATGGAGAGACAAATCAAGAGAAAAATAAGAGAAGAAAAAGATAGACAAGGCATGGCCACAAATATCATCATCAAAGGTTTTAAGGAGTATGGAGAGAAAGAGAGAACAAATATTTTAGCCAAGGATTTTCTCAAGGACAAGCTGAAATGGACAAGTTATATTCAGCAAGAAAATAGGATAAGTAGGAAAATAGAAAATGAAAGGAGTAGACATGTGAGAGTTACATTAAGAAGTATAGAATAAAATATGGTTATCCTAAAGAATAGGGGGCTACTTAGAGGCACTCATATTTATCTAGATGATGACTTGACATTTAACCAACAAGAAGAGTGAAGAAAGGAATGGGAGAAAGTGAAATGAACAAGAGAGGTAGGAAAATGGGCATGGATTAATATATCTGAAATAGGGACTTGGGGCTACCTAGGGGTAAATAAACATGTTAAGTTGGAATTGTAGAGGTTACCCATGGAGGAGAGGACCATGATTGGGACCCATAGCAAAATGGAAAGACATCATTATCCTTTTGGAAGCTCATGAGCAGGATGGTTGCAAGGTTCCAGAATTCAAACGATACAATAAAATTTCAATGTGGAATGAGGGGGGAAAATATAAATGGCATGGAGTGATCACCATTCTAATAAGATAAATGTGGAGTGGAATAGTAGAACTAGAAAAAGAAGATCCAAATAAGCAATTTTTATGGTTGAATATAACAGACAAGAAAGTAACATTCAGGTTGGATGCATGTTACTTTGCCCCAAAAAAACTCAAAGTTCTATAAGAACACAAATTTAGATAACAAAGACCCTTATGATGTTGTAAAAAGAGATATTTATGCTTTATGGATGTTAGGAGATATAATTTTAATCGTTGACTTTAAAGTTAAGGCAACAAACATCAACCCTCTTTGGTTGGATGAGAATGAGGATCACACGTGGAAAAGGACTTTTCAAGCTGGAAATGGGAGTGTGCCACACTTTGGCGCTGATTTGTTCGACTTATGTTGCCTATATGACATGGTCATTTGTAATGGCATTAAAGCTTGGCCAATATATGGTGACATCATGTGTAAAACCTACAGTAGTCAAAGTGTGGTGGACTATGTGATATTCTCTCAAAGATTTAGTTGCAATTTTTTGGAGTTCACTATTGGGACTTGTCCTATTGAAATGAATTCTAACCATATGCCTATCTTTATAATTGGAAATATGCACAAATGGGATACTAGAAGTGCATACCAATTAATTTGATAAGAAAGCCCATGCAAATGGAAGAATCCCCATGAATCAAGAAAATCAAGAGCTCTCTTTTACTGCTCTAGAACAACACTTTCAGATGACAAAAAAATAGCACAAAAAACAAGGAAGATAGTGTACAAATATAGTGCATTTGCAGCAATTTTATAATCCCTCTAATCCACAGAGCCTTAAAGGTGTGCAAAATATCTTGGACTAAGAAGAGGGTCTCAAACACTTTTCAAACTAATCCTTTGTATGATGAAGAGTGCAAGGATGTTAAAATATCTTGTTGGCTTGTTGGGGCCTGACCCAGGTTTGGAGTTAATTAGCCAAACAAATCCCTATACTACCGGCCCTTTCAGCAACAGTCCATGGAGCGCGGACTAAGGTCTCACCCGAAGTAGTATGGGGGGGTGCTGGAACTAGATTTCCACCCCCTTGAGATGTCTGAGGGTTTGATTCGATCCAACTGTTTAGTCCCTTCGTGCAGGTTACTTCGCGGCCTTCCCTGACCTTCGCACCCAGATATGCTTGCCTTCGTGCAGCCCTAACTAGGGGTTGTGGGGCTTCCGCTCTGCACTATTTCCCTAAGTTGCACCTAGGATCTTACCTATCCTCCTTCACCAGTTAGGTATCTTCGCGTAAATAGAAGCCTTGTGTTATAATTATTTATACAGCACACACATATAAGTTTGCGCAGCAGTTAGACAGTACACTTGCAATTTATACCCAATAATACATTAAACGGGAAAAGATACACAGAAATATGGTAAACTTCTCTTTATTAATTCTTCCAGCAGTTACAGACTCGCCCTGCCCTACTCACTTAGCTACAGGGGTCCACGCACTCATTTGCAGACTACTAGGCCTCTACGCACTCAGTTGCAGAGCCTTCTCCTACTCTACGACCCAAAGACACACTTTACATTTCGACTCAATATCTTAGACTCGTCATGCATCTATTCTTCTTACTATATTTCTCTCTTCTACACTTAGATCCTCACTGTATTTATACAATCCCATGGTTTGCGGACCATGGGTAGGTCTATCAAGCTGACATTACATTACAAAACCGAGGGTGAACAAGCATGTGACTCTATTATGACTTCACACTCTGCGTCCACAATTCGCGGAGCTTTTACAAAGGATTTGGTCAAAGCCTGAGATTTAAGCCCCAAAACATGCCTTGGGGGGATTCCATGCCCAACAGCCCCCCAACACAAACATCGTGACTCGCCCTCGAGTCACTCTGTCGGTGCGGAGATCCTCGCGTGGAGTCCCTCCAACTCTGCTCGAACTGCTGTAAGGTCAGTGGCGCACTAAGCAGGTGCCTGTTGGATCTCCTGTACGGGTTGTTCCGAGACCGCGGTGTCGGAACTGCTTCCCTGCATCTGTGCCTGTGTCCCCTGCATTTGTGCGAGCTTTCCTTCAATTGTTGTTGTGATTGTGAAGGCCTCATCAATCCAAGGCTGAATGCACGCCTTTAGGACTGCTTCTTTGTGTCATGTCACATCCACCTGTTCTTTCAGCACTTTGGCCTGTTGCATCCACGCGAGCCTCTGAGTGAGGGCCACCGTCTGCGCAGTTCCTTTGATGTTGTCATACTGCTTCTGGAGTTCACGTGCCTCTGTCTCTAAGCACTAGATGTTGGGGTCCTCCTGCAAGTTTGTGAGGACCTCAAATGACTCCTCCAACATTCTGGTGCAGTCCCTCACTGCATTGTCGATCTCGTCCAGTCCCGCTATAATAGCGCTGGCGCGCTATTCTCTTACTTCTGGAGGGGTGGACAGTTGCGTCTTCAACCACAGCTCTGCGATTTGAAGGTTCAGCTCCAATTGAACCTTAGTAATTTCTTCTCACGCCTCTGCAACCCTGCTGCTAGCCTATGGATGCGCACCTCTGCTAGTGTATTTGCTAGGATGGCCAGCTCAGGGACGCTTTGACAAGCTTCGTCCAGTACCTGCCCCAGCTATCGATTATGCGACACCACTTCATCGCGTTGCAAGCTCAACTGTTCCATGTTGATCTTTTGCTCGCTTAGTTCTTGTAGTGCGCGGCTCTCCCTACCCCACAGTTCTGTAGTAATCCCATCCTGCAGAACGTATAACGTCTCTCGCGGGAGTGCAGCCATGTTGATTCTGAGACCCTTTAGTGCACTAATCATAAGCTCGTTAGCCTCATTTGTTGTCACCAATGCCCCTTTCAGCAGCACTATTGTATTTGTCACCCGAGCACGCAGCATCTGCTCGGCTGCAGTTGTCCCTATGGTGAGGCTGGTCGAAAGGGTACCACCCTAATGAGTGTGCACTTGCAACTCCTGCAGCTGCGCTCTTAGGACCCCCAACACAATCTGGTTCCCTTGCACAAAATTATGGAGGCCCTCGAAGGTGATCGGGTCAATAGACAGCTTTGATGTCTTGACCTTCTTGCGTGGCCTTGTCCGCTCGCTCGGGTTTGTGGGTCTGCGCCTCCCTCCTCTTCCTCTGCTTCTTGCTCATGCGAAGGTGACTTTTGGTCCTCACGTGCCTTCTCAGCTACCTCCTGCGATGTTGCTGTTGTTACGGCCTTTTTCTGTTTAGTTATTGTCTGTGCAGCGTTCCGCACCTCCTGCGCTTCTGCTGTCACTGCCTCCTTCCTTCTCTTCTCTGCCAACTACACCATGCACAGTTTGGCCTCCTCTTTCTTCCTTTGTGCCACAGACTTCTCTATTGCTGCAATGTCTGGAGTGCGCCACTCCGATGGCCATGTCTCCAGTACATCAAAGATTACATCGTCCGTGGCTACAAAGGGTAGCTCTCTCCATTGCTTAGTTGGGTCCTTGCGCGCTCTGATGTATATGCTGTGGAGGTCCGCCTTAAACTCTGAAAAACTTTGCAGGTTGTTGTAGACAGTGGGTGATAACCATGGCTTGCGGTTAATCCCCATCCTGAGGTTCATTTCCATGAACACCCAGAATATCTTGCTATTGTGGATCCGGTTCGCATCCTTCGTGGCCCATAGCAAAGTATACTTTGCGGCCTCTGAAAGATCTCTATCAGTTGTGGGGAACTGACTATCCTCTGGAAATTCCCCTGCCACGAGCACTATGGATAGCAGAAGCCATGCATAGTGGAACGTTTTGCCTTGTTCCTGAGCCTCGTGGCAATTCTCCAAGAATTCCTTGCAGAGGAACTCGAACCAATTAAATTGTGCCCCCTCCCTACTCAACAAGTGCTACCACCGGCATGGGTACCTCATCTACGCGGCACTTGCGCATAACCTTACTTGCCAGTATTTGGGTCGCCACTCTCACTGCTTTGTTGTTGATGCTGGATATGGCATAGCCCCTTTTCTTCTTTTCCAATTTATATTTCTTCTTCATGGCCTCCACGATGACCAAGTCACTACTTTTCCCCGCTGAGATATCTATAGGGTCCTCTCTTTTGCATGGGAACCGAGTAATGCGTTGAATCAAGTGTTCCGTGATGGGGATGGGCTCCTCTAGCCACAAACACCCACCATGCACCAAGCAGAGTACCTACTTGATGACGAAAATTTTTATTGGGGCGCGGTGGAAATGTGGCACCCAAAGCAGGTTTAGTAACCCCGCCTTTTCCACTCCGCGCAACCACTTTCGTAGCTCTAATTCGGTAACCCCCACCGCGGTGTTCTGCTTAGGCATCATGAGCTGCGCAATCTCTAAATGAGGGAACTTCTCGCGGTCAGTGAGATCCCAATCTTTAAATTTTAAGTTAGGCACCCATCCTAGGTGCATGCCCTCGAAAATGATGTCGTCTGCGAGGAGCGGGGTCTGGAGAGAGCTATTGCTCTCGTCAAAATCCTTGGGCACTTTAACCTTCCCCTTCAGCAGGGGGGTATAGGCGGGCAGCTTTGTTGGAGGGTGTGCAGGCTTAGTTTCCTCCTCCATGCCTTCATCCTCGTCTTCTTCGATGATAAGGTCCTCCAGGTCTTCCTCCTCCTCGTCGGTTTCTATGCTAATGGCTTTTCCCTTTTCCTCCATTATCAGCCTGGTGCGCAGCGGGTTTTGCGGGGACACACGTACGGTAACCATCGCCTGTTTGTCTTTCTTTGGCCTCGAAATGCGCGGTGATTTAGGGATTTCTGCCACAATCCTGGAACCTTCAGGGGCATCCCCTATAGTCAGGGCCTACGTGGCCTCTCCGGCGGTCATCCCTATGATTTCCATAACTTCCTCATATGCTTCCATCGTGTCCGACCAAAAATCTATCACTCGTGTACTCAGGAGCTCAATCAACGTTCTGCACAAGTCAAACAGGGCTCTGCTCAAGCTACGTGGGGTATACAACAGCTCAATTTGCAAATTACCAAGTGTTGTTTTTCGGGTAGCCCTTTGTAATTTATAGTGCCTTTTGAATTTGATTTCGACCGTTCCCCCCAAATCCGGTTCATTAATGCTCTCTTGGCGGCATATTTTCCCAAATCTTGCCCATAAATCGCGTCTTTAATGCCTATCGCCCGCTCCATTTGGTCTCAAGTCGAGCATCACATCGTAAATAGTGACTTCAATGGTCACTTTCTGGCCATCCCGGGCAGCAGTGCAGCCCCCCTTGCACGGTCGCAAACCTTCTGAGTCTTTGCTTCTGCACATAGCTCCAACATCACGTGGCTCTCAGGCATAATAGTTTATAGTCTCGCGCCTCCTTTCAATTGCCTAGACCGCTAATATTGTGCTTCCCTCAGCTAGTCAGGTGGCCATGCCACCTGTATATGATTTCCTCTGGTCATCCATCGCTCTTCCTGGAAAATACCGACCTTTTATCATTACTGGCAGTGTCGTGCATTTTATTATCTGTAGCACGCCACCCTGGTTGATCGCCTTAGTAATATGCGGTCCAAGCCAAGGCATCAGACTGATCAATTCGTGGCGATAGTCCTCAAACTTGTCAGCGTGATCGTGCACACCCTATTTTATCACCCTGGTCTTCTTATCAAGAAATTCTTCCTTTGTCTCGTCCTCTGGCTTCTTGACTTCCGCTTCTACCAAAGCACTTTCTTCCTTAATCACACCCTTTCTTTCTCAAGTTCTTGGAGCCTAAAATTTCCCTATTGGATTTCTCCCTTAGGTCCCAAGCATTTCTCTTCATTCGGTTATGTGATCCCTTCTTCCAAGGTTTCGCGAACCCTCGTATCTACCAGTGCTGCCATGCACAGACTAGGCATTTTATGTTCCATGGGGATTATAGTGTTTGCGCCATACTCCAGCCTCAGAGGTGCATGCACCGTTAGTTTCTTTCACGTGGCACTATAATCCCATAGAACCACTGGTATGAACAGGTCCCAGTCAGTCCGCTGCGCATTGTGGACCTTATTCAGTGCTTTGCATACTTCGTTAAAGGCTTTTGCGTGGATAACCTTTTGCGCACCTGGTCTTTCCATACTCTGTGGTTCCAATCGGAGGGATTGTTCACGCCACTGCATCGCCCGTACATGCTTACTAACCGTGTCACCTAACGTGAAGACTATGTGCATCTGCACAGGTTTCGTACCATATGCCTATATCCATCTAGACAGGTGGGCGCACGAACTATTTTTTCTAGAAATCTTGTCTGTTAATCGCATCTAAGGCTTCCCAAATAGCATGAGAATCATCCTCCTGCATTCGCGCCAGTCCTCAAAATTTCTTTGGTGCGTACCCCACCACCTTGCAGGCGTAGCGCATAGTGCCCATTTCAAAGCTTCAAAACGTTGTTGTTTTGGCACCTTACTTTCAAATCTGTTCAGGAATTCATCTACTTCACTTAACCCATCATACATAGGCAGATCCCTTACCTCCATCAATACGTAGCATAGTGATCTCATCATCATGTTACAGGTCAGCGTGGTTACCTCGTGTAACCGGTTCTGCCATCGTTCTATCTCTTCGTTAGAATCCGATGTGTAGGAGCTTTCTCGGTCCCATGAGATTCGTCCATCCGTGGTCAGATTCACCCAGTCTTGTTCTCACACGGTTATCTTGTAGATGCAATCCAAATCGTCATCACTGTCGTAGTCGCGCATTGGCTCTGTGTAGCGCGATCCTTCTGCAGGGTCCAAAGGTACAACTACACGCAGAGACTTCTTCTCAAAAATCATCTTGCACTTCTTCAAATTTATCACCTCATTTTGTCAGTGGCCCAATCTATTCCTAATAGCGCAAGGTAGGGATTGTTGTCATCAACAATCTCTATCACTTCGAAATCTGCTAGCGTGCTTTCTCCTTTGATATCTACTATGATTCCCTACAATCTCCCCATATGTAGGATCTTTTTTTGGTTCGCCATTCACAGTTGGATAGGAGACCATTACATCATAGGCCTTCCCATGCGCTCCCATGTCTGCTTCGACAGGACATTCACATCCAATCCTAGATCCAAAATCACTTGGTCCATCTCATATTCCCCAATCTGCACAGTCAGCTCATCTCCCTTCCCGTTCATGTCATGTGCTTTCCTAGCTTCCAGACTATGCACGGTTCTCCTTGCGTGGTCCCAGTGCATCTATTTATGAGTTCGTGTAGCCCCTTTCTAGCCTTGCTGTCACGCAGCAACTTCATGCATGTTTCCAGGAACATTGTGAGCATCGATGGGTCCATTTCCAGCTTCGGTCTATATTTACTTCCCGAAGTGGAGGCATCAGCGAAGCTCCTCTTGGCTTCCATGAAGGTTTCCTTAGCGCGCTCCAAATCAAAATCTAGTTCCTTCGTTGGAGCCTTGCAAACCCAAGTATTTTCTTTAGGCTTCTTTCCTTTGTCATCCCCTGTCATAATTCCACTTTGGAGCACAATATTCACATTAGGGTCTTCCTCACGCGGCTCAGACCTCATCATTTGCAAGTTCTAGGTCGGGGGAGGTTGGAGTGCTCCTTTATCATGCAACCTTGCTATCAGGGTGGGACAATCCTCTGTCTCATGATCAAACAATGTACAATACAAGCATGATGGCTGCGTTGGATTTGTACAATCACAGGCATAATTTCCTGGCCCTCCGTAATTGTAACATATTAGCTGTCCGCGACCTCTTCCTATCCTCCTCCACCTCGGCCTCGTCCGCGCCCCTGAAATCGGTTCGCACCATTCCTGCATTCTGGTCAAGGGGCCGCGTTTCGGCCTGAACTCTGTAGGTAGGAGTTCGATCCATCATCAGTTCATAACTTCTACAGGTGCACTCATCATGGCCTACTGATCTACAGAAATTACATAACAACTACTGTGAATTCTGCGTGTACTTCTGTAATAAGTGGCAGTTGTCTATAGCATGCTTTCCTCCTATTTGACAAATCGTGCACCATAATGCAGGCACCACGCTTGGTCCTTCTTGTGCCTTGGGTCTCAATCACATTGGTCCTCCTCTCGCAAGGTAATTCGCGAACATAGGGCAGTGGTCCTTGTCATGTCCCTGACCCTTACACTTTACGCACCATACCTCATCACGCACTTTTGGGCGAGCTGTCCTGTCTTGTTTCAAACTCTACATCTCAAGGCACAAGTTTTTCAACTGTGCATGAATCTATTGAACTCCCAAGTTGGGATCCTGTATCGGAGTCTTGTACAATCTCATTATGACCTCCAAGGCCTCGGCCTAAGTTGTTAGCCTCTGTTGTGACAGTGCATTCCTTAGATGTGGCGTTAACGATGCTACAAACCATTCACGGTGTTGTCCATACGACATGTTAGCTTCCCGAATTGTGCACTTCAGTCTCTGATCCAACTCCCAAGGGGTCTCGCCTAGTAGCATTGTGATTTCCTTGAACCCAATGATCTACTACACCTCTGACTTTTGCCTGCTAAATTCTTTGTTTAGCGCAGTTTGCATATCTACAATCCCCGCATTCGGATTGTCACTGGAATGCTTAATATACCAAGTCAATGCACGATCCTGCAGAGTGCTAACCAATGTTGCTTTCTTTATATTTTCATCCATGACTCCCTGTGATTCCCATACAACCTTTATCATGAACCAAAACTGGTTCGGATCATCATTCCCTACTCCCTTGAACATTGGAAACTTTATCCCGCTCGCCATATTAATTCACGGTGTTAGCGGAGATGGTATGGGCGAAGATGGGGGTGAAGACAGTGAAACTGGAGGTGGTGTGGGTGGGGGTGGTATGTGCAGAATTCTCAGCCTTATCAAATTGATCGCACTTATTGGTGAGACCTTCGCGAGCTCTTCTTCGCCCCCTCACGAAGGTGAAATCAAGGGGCTAGTTTCTAGTTCTATACTAACTTGGTTTCTGTATATTCTCCTACTTCGTGTAGCCCCAAACATCAATTTATTCGCATAACCTATTTTTCACATAGTAGTATTTTAATCCAAGTGTTCAAAGATTTAACGTACTTACCTTGCGGCCCTTTGAGGAAGTGGCATTTCACCTCTGTATAGTTGACTAAAGTATCTACCACAAACCCGGTGATGAATCCTCCTATAATTTGATCAAGACAATGATCAACAGCACGCACGATCTTATCCTTCGATGCTTCCAATTTGTGCACCAATTCTGGAGTCCACACAATTGGTCTGTCGAGCTGACACATTCCCTAGCTATCTTCTAGTTTCGTGATCCACTCATATAGCTCTGTAGGGAAAGATGTGAAGAAAATTTCGTGGATCTCTGCATATAAGTAGCAGTCTAACCACTCTTCTTTTGATAGTCGAAGGTTCATGTTCTCCTGCTCCACGAACTTGTGAATCTTCCTATCCAACCAATCTTCAATTTCTTTCTTTGTTGGATTCCAGTGATATGACATCAGACATCTCTATGCAGATCCTGGTCCCGGCAATGGAACCAGTTGTTGGCTTGTTGGGGTCTGACCCATGTTCAGAGTTAATTAACCAAACAAATTCATGTACTACTAGCCCTTTTGGCAACAGTCCGTGGAGCGCGAACTGAGGTATCACCCAAAGTAGTATGGCAGGGTGTTGGAACTAGGCTTTTGCCCCCTTGAGATGTTTGAGGGTTTTATTCAGTCCAACTGTTTAGTCCCTTCGTGCAGGTTACTTTGCGGCCTTCCCTGACCTTCGCGCCTTGATATGATTGCCTTCGCACAGCCCTAACCAGGGGTTGTGGGGCTTCCGCGTTGTTGAAGCAGCGCTCTGCACTATTTCCCTAAGTTGCACCTGAGATCTTACCTATCCTCCTTCACCAGTTAGTTATCTTTGCGTAAATAGAATCCTTGTGTTATAATTATTTATACAGCACACACATATAAGTTCGCGCAGCAATTAGATAGTACACTTGCAATTTATACCCAATAATATATTAAACAAGAAAAGATACACATAAATATGGTAAACTTCTCTGTATTAATTCTTCCAACGGTTACAAACTCACCCTGCCTTGCGCACTCAGCTGCAGGGGTCCACACACTCAGTTGCGGGCTACTAGGCCTCTGCGCACTCAGCTGCAAAGCCTTCTCCTACTCTACGACCCAAAGACACACTTTACACTTCGACTCAATCTCTTAGACTCGTCATGCTTCTATTCTTCTTGCTATATTTCTCTCTTCTACACTTAGAGCCTCGCTCTATCAAGCTAAAATTACATTACAAAACCGAGGGAAAACAACCCTGTGACTCTATCACGCTCCACGTGCACATTCGCGGATCTTTTACAAAGGATTTGGTCAAAACTTGGGCTTTAAGCCCCAAAACATGCCTTGGGGGGATTCCATGCCCAACATATCCCTTAAGGATAAGGAGACAAATAGTGAAAACAGGAAAAAGTATATAAACCTAATAATAATAAAATTATGTGACTTAAAGAAGGACTGAATTAATTTCTTTAGGAAAGCACAACCCCAAATAATTTTTGCATGAACTACAACAAAAGAGAAATAAAATAAATAATAATATCTCGGATACACACTGGTTATACTATTTGAAGCTCCTCCGTGAGAGACAGTAAGACAAAAGTATCCCTCCCATAATCAGCACTATAATCAAGTTAATTTAGTGGAGTATGTCAAGCGTGGTATAAAAATATTACAAGTGGTAAAGCTTTAGAAATTGATGGATTACAAGCAAAAGTTTTAAAATGGGGTGTTGGTATATTGGCCCCAATCATCAAAAGGATCTTCAACGATGTCACACAAAGCAAATTTCCAATGGAATGGAAAATTAGTGGTTCTATCCCTCTTTATAAAAGTGGAGACATCAATAATCCCTCTAATTATCACACTATTATGGTCAATCCTCTTCTTGGAAAATTATTTTGGAGCATAGAATCGACACTTGGGTATAAAAATGGGGTAAAAAAACAAAAGGGCAAGTTGGTTCTAGGCCAAGGCACTCTACCATTGTCCATTTCATCACTCATAGGCACTCCATCAAAAAGGTTTGGTACATCTAGGGTGAGGAGGCCTTGTGTTGATTCAAAAATATTTTGACATTGTTCCTACGAATAATCTTTGTAGAAGAATGGAAGAGCTCGAGATTCTAATGAATATAGAGCAGTTGTCCATAAAATCTATGAGAGTTAGCGCTAAAACCAGAACTAAGGAAGGGCATTTTTGAATGCTTTGGTAGCAACATTGGGGTCAAGCAGGACTGCCCCCTTTTCCCCACACTATCTGGATTATATATTGATAAGTTGGAAGAATGGTTTACATGCGATGCATCTTAATGTGTATCACTTTTTCCCTTTTTGTGGCAAAGAAGTTTTATAAAAATAAATGGAGTTGGAATGTTTACTCTTAAATTTACAAAATCATCAAAAACTAGGTGGTGGTAAAAGAAGACAAAACATGTCAATTTAAATTCAATTTCATGTCATATTTTTTCTAAAATTTAATATATAATTTTTATCTAATTTATTCATTTTCTTTAAAAGGTATCATTAATACTTTACATAAATTTTTGAGTAGTGACAAAACCGCGACCCCCATTTCTCTATTGATTTATCATTTTTTATTCCAATTTCTTTAAGAGATGTGTTGTAAACATTCTAAAGATTGCTAAACAAATTTAAAAATAAAAAGTAAGCATATTTTTAATTATTATTAAAATACTAGTAAAAATGATCATATTTTCGTATATATAAAACCGCAACCCAAGAAACTACCCTTTCAATTTTATAAAATCAATTTTTTTTAATAGAAATTTGAAAATAACATATAACAAAATGTTAAAAATATTTTTTGAAAATTTTTAAAATATATTTTATATTTTTTATAATAAATTTTTTAATTATGATTATAATAACGTATTTTATATTATTCAAAATATAATATATAAAATTATTTGTTTAGAAATTCTACTTCTATTTTTATATATATTTTTAAAGAGTTTTAGCATTTCATTTAACTTTACATAAAGTTATTTATATTTTGTGAGTGATTAACCATAGTTTTTACCAATATTTACTATCAGTTGACTTATTTGCAAATTTAGTATTTATTTTTTATAACATTATTTATATTTTCTAAACCCATTAAATAGGTTCACTGTAGCTTTTACCAAAATTTATTGTGACTTAGCTTTGTTACAAATTTAGCATTTATTTTTTATAATTAACAAGTATGAAACTCAACTCATTTAATTGATATTTTTATATTATTTTTTTTTATCCTTTTTCATTTGGGTACTTTTTTGCTTTTGCCATATAATGAGACACATTAACATGCTTTTACCAAAAATAACACTAGTGAAGAGGGTATTCAATTAGTGGGTTATGTGGTGGAGCTACTTTTGTGTGTTGACGACATTATCCCACTTTCAAAATATGCTCATGGTTTGAGAGAACATTTGAAGGCCTTAGAGCTCTTTTGTCAAAGGTTGGGATGGAAGTAAACACCAGTAAAACCAAAGTTGTGAACTTCTCTTTGAAGTACAAAAAGCAGCAGGTTGGCTTTATATTTGAGGGAAAATCCTTGGAGATAGTGAAAGACTACAAGTACCTAGGAATTGCTTTTCACAATAGGCTCAGTTGGGAGACATGTAGAACTAAAAGGATTCAAGGGGGGTGGAGAGATTCTTACCTTCTTTAGAACAGATGCAGGAAAGAATAATTATGGGACTAAAAAACCAAGAAAAATATTTTTGGAGTGTTGGTTTCCCTGGTTTTCCTCTATGGATTGTGAAGTTTGGAGGAGCGGCATGTCAAATCACAAACGAAGACACTTAGAAAGAATTCAAAAGTGCTTAATCACTAGCAACCTCAAACTCAAATCAACGGTCCCATATGAGATCCTGCTAGATGAGGTTAGTGTGTTCCCGATGGAGGCTTTAGCAATCATTCCTTTGTTAATTTATTTAAAAAAGGTGAAGGGATGGATCAACACCATTGGCCTAAGATGATTATTGCAAAGGATATAAAGCATAGGAAGAAAACTTGGAGCAAGAAAAATTACAAGTGGATGAGCAAATGGGGAATTAATTGACAAGACTGTGCTAATTCTAAAGAGGAGATAAAAAAAATGGGTGCTTGAAAATTTCAAGACTATCATGTGGGAAAAACAAGTTGGCCAAAAAAAAAACATTATATGTCAATAATTTCAACCCAACATAATCATATGACGAAAATACTTATTTGAGTGTCGCAATCAAGGGAAAGGCTAAAATTTTAATAACACAATTAAGGACTAGATCTCGCCATATTAGATGTGAAACAGGTAGATGGACAACCCCCAAGGAAGAGTAGGAAGAAATAACTTGTATCTTTTGAAGAAAAGGAGTGGTTGAAATTGAATGACACTTCATCATGGAATGTAAGACTTATGAGGACATTCATAATCAGTTTGAAAACAATCTAAAGGTGGACAGTTTGAACGAGTTGTTTGAGGAAGCAAGGCTTCAAAAAACTATGAACTTCTTGACCATGATTCCTGGCAAGAGGGTTGTAAAAAAAGAAACTTGAAAATGTAATGTTTTTTTGTTTGGATCTTTACACTCTTAGACCACTTGATCTTGTGGACGTCATTAAAATTCCTTCAATTCAATTCATCCCCAAAAAAATGTCAAGGTAATAAAAGAACAAGCCTTCAGGCCTTGTTTACTCGAGAAAGCAATATTAAATATTGCAAGGGTTCTGCTCTATCAAATATCACATCAAAATTTTGAATCATAAATCAAAAATATTGTGACCAAGGCATAAGATTCAAGCCTAAGCAGTATACATAAAATTTATTAACATAAGGTGACAAGTCAATTTATTCATAATTGGAGAACTAGTGGAAAGGTGTTTTAGTTTTAAATATTTGAGGGACGCATTCAGCCAGCAAACTTCATTTGAAGCAGTAAGGCCAAAGACATGCAATGAAGAAAATTTTGTCTAGAGTCGTAAACTAAATTTAAAATAGTGAGTAACTAAAGCTTTCAAGATTCATTCTTATGTTGAAATTCAAAAAGAAAAATTTTGGTGCATCAGTACCAACCAAGAACAACAAATGGGAGAGATATCTACATATCATTTCCATCATTATGGGGTTTTGACAAAGCACATTCTTAAACCTGACCAAGAAGCAATAAAAGAGACTCTTCATTGAGGGATTATGGCAAGCATACCAAAATTATATGATTTTCTTTTGGTTTACTTTAACAACAACACTGAGGTCTCTAAACTATGTGGCAATCTCCTTAAGAACGGCAAGCAAGATAAGGTGAGCTATAGCTAATTAAAGAAATTTTTGCTCCACGAGATGCCTATGAAGCCAATAAAATAAAATATGCTTGAGCATTAACATAATAAAGAAAAAGTGTCGTATCATGTGACAATTTAGTGGTTGGGAGAATAAGATGTTATCCCCTCCACTTGGTTTCAAATCCCACATGGGGACATTTTTGGTCTAATGTAATAAGGCTTAAGGATTAGGAGTAGGCTCCTCCATCCTTGTCAAGTCTCGACTCTTGCTAAGTCATAAATCCTGGTATATCTAGGTTATGGGCTATTGAATATACCCTTGTTATTATAGTGGAAACCACTAGGTTTAATCTTGGGTCTCAACCAAATCACTGCATTGACTCTTGCTAAGTCATAAATTTTGCAGTATGTTATACTCTTATACCAATAGGTGTCATATTTCATGATTGACTTGATGAGCTCTGTAATATGTTCATCCCTTTCCTTGTTGCAAAGGTTTTCCATATTATCAAGAAATCAAAAAAATCAAAAAATGTAAAGAGGGTATGCCCTAAAAGAAAAATCAAAGGGTAAAAAAAAGAATAAGATGGTCAAAAAAGTGAATGAAATGAACCCCAAAGAAAAACAGACCAGGGAAGTGTGCAAATCCAAAATGCCGCTACTTTTTCATTTTCTGTAATAAGCATTGTGTGCAGCTTGTTAATTTATGCCACAATTGATGAATGGCCAGACAGCTTAATCTTGGCTAATTCATATTTGAATTTCCTATTTTAGAGATAGAGAATAAAATCTGACCAAACTGTTCAATCTTGGTAGATAAGTAGATAGGTAGAGTAAATAAAAAGGAGTTCAACAGTTTAATCTAAGCCCTTGGATGTAATAAGTGCAGACTTAGGTAGGCTTGCCATGAAAAGAAAAGGAAAGTTGATAAGGGTTTGCCAGTCTAAGTGCACCCAAGTAAAGAAAGGAAAAAATGCTAGGCTAAAGTAGGCAGGGTAGGTAGATGGTGTTGCAGAATGATACTTGTGATAGATTATGTCTCTAAATGTGTTAATCTTTATCTCTATCACAAGTGCCAGGTAGATATTATACTTGATGCAGCTCAAGTGAGGCAAGGCTACATAACTAACTCCCCTTCATACTTTTCCCTAAACATTCACTAACTCCTCCAAAAGTATTAAGATCTACTCTTAATATCACTAAAAAGCCACTCCTTCCATTTCATAAAGTCGCCTAAGTAAAACCCTATTTTACTTAAGAAAAGGGCAAGCATTTCTCATATAAAAACCCCCTTCGTCCCCTTCAAAGCCTCAGTTTAACCACAAAAGGCAACTGTTTTTTAACTTGGTGCTTTCATTACATTCTTTCATATTAATTATTAACATTTATAATATATAAATCCCGGATAACCATACTACCCTTCCCCGTATTACTTAGTTATATAAAAAAAACCCGATTTTTAATGTATCCCCACCCCGGTTGAAATATAACCGTAAACGTGTTTGTCAGGAATTAATAAGTTTATCCAAAGTTCAT